>JAARMF010000050.1:145260-158380 GCA_022844705.1 Toxascaris leonina
TCGTAGCACGGAATGGGTGTTCACCACTCTACAAACGCATCACGCAGTAATCGGATGCTCTAATTTCACTTCAGCTCCCATTCTCTCTTCCTGTAACAATATTTGGAGCTTTGTTTATGAACGGAATACTACAGCTAGCAGGCATGAACAAGCTCTAATAAATCCAAGAAAAATTTGCTTATTAGTGCGGGACAATGAAAGAGCCTTGGAAAGACTTAGAAACAGCAGAAGTAGATTTAAAGGAAGCGATAGCGAACTTTTCGACGCTTATGCTACGACGTTTGACCACTGCTGTTGGGACTGTACTTCAGTTTTGCCTTTGGCAATAAAGTAAAGGCATCAGCATAAATGCGACAGAAACTCCTCGCGATACAATCCCATTCAATCAATATACCTCATTGTCGGCCTTGACCTGCGGCAGGTGTGTGATGGTACCACCTAACGAGATCTCGCTTGGATCCAATGGCACCGCCACATGTGTCGGCTTCGGGGATGGAGTAGTATACATTCGTCTAGCGTCTGAAAATTCCCACTGCTACCAGTGCCATCCAATGAGTCTGAGACAGCTCGTCAACGTGAGGGTGTCAAAATGAAAGGTGAAAACACTTCCAAATGACCGAGAAAAAAAACAGGTTGGAAACGTGAGGGATAGCTATGATGTCAAAAGTCAAAAACGAAAAGATCAAACATTGCTGAGGACAGCAGCTGGCGAAATCATGCATCTCATTCAAATGCACGGCTATTCGTACGAAAATAAAACGGAAGTGTTTTATGAGACATGGCTTCACTGTCGCTATTTGTTTTTGCAATCATAACTTGAGAGTACGAAAAAAAAAGCTTGAACAGCCCTCGCATGAACAACAAATTTCTGATGTTTGTTTCCATACAGCTGATAATCCTATGTGCAGCCTACGAAAGACAATGACAGTTTACAGAACAGTACGAGTCAATTGAGGCTGCAGGTGGTGAAGCGGGAACGAGGATCCGAGAGCAGGAACATCACCAGGCTCATCTTTCATCGTGACACAATACCCTATGAATAGGCTATTTGTCGAGCACAAAAACATCAAAAACAGCACCACTTCTGGGTAACAGCCATTCACATATATGGATATGGTTTCGAAAATTTCGTTGTTGTTTTCGTTGATTAAATTAATGGCTTCCAGACACGAAAGCAATGCACGAAGTGCCACCAACTTTTGGGGCCTTCCGAGGAATATTCCCAAATAGTTATTTGCTGTGGGAAAAGGAGTTCAGTCTATTTCCATCATCTATACCACCATCAGGTACACACACTCGAAAAGAAACGGCACGTGCGGCTCTTACATAAAGACAACGCAAGCGTCTGCCATCGACACAAACAACTACCGTACGGCTTCGGATATATACGAGGTAAAATCGTTGTAACACATGCTTAAAATCCTTCTGTTGTCCTAAGATTTAATAGTCACCAGAGTTTCCAGCATCGACACAGCAATGCAAATCAGTTTGTCGGCAGGTATATTCACTAAACATTACCAGACCTGGAAGCAAGGTGGATGGATCACTTTTGATTGATGAACCGGAATAAATAAAACAATTCCAGAAGATCCTCAGGCTCAGGGTTGAACAGTTCGGTTCGCCCAAGCTCAAGACGTATCACAAAGGGCGCATTTTAGCCATGATTAACGCAGCTTTCCAGCAAGCAGATCTGTTATCTCGAGTACGAAAAGGCATCAGGACCTGACTCAAATAGATGAAATACCTTTCTATAAATGCTGTTCTTGAATACCTCTACCATTTGATACTTTTCTACTTTGAACCGCGTTCGGTGGTCATTTGCGATCTCTTTTCGTTAGTCAATATTTCAGCCGCCCGGTCATATGCATACCGACCACTGTAAAAAACTGATGTGCCTTCCCAAATGCAACCTCAAATAATGCATTTCTTGGACGCAATTTGCATTAGCTTGCGAAACAGCATCACAAGGACGCATTCCCGAAAATAAACCACTCGTTACAGCAGCAGCTGTAAGGTGGCTAGCAAGCCAAAATACCAGCGAAAAGGGGATCGCAAATGCCTGCTGAGCCCGATTCGACGAAGAAAAGAACCATGGAATACAGTGGCATGTCAAGAACTGTCAAATTTTGGACGTCAACTTTGGAATGTCTCACTTTTATTAGGTCTACCACGGGGCCGCCTCCAAGGGGTGACCATTCCTGCTTCGCCCTCGGCCCTCGCCTCCAGCTTCACTCGCCTTTTATTGACCTCCTTCTTATATCGATCAATTCGCTCACCGAGATCGACATTATTCTGATTTCCGTACGCTCGCCGCGACTTCATCGTCCTGCAAACAGTTGCCGATCAGTACAGTTATACAACAAAACATACTTTTGTTCGTCAAAAGCTGTCATTTACAAAAGTGTAAACAAAGAGGCCTAACTCCATAAATCAGTAAGTCGCAATTCCCAAAATTCTACCAAGTTGCAAGCATCAGTGAAGCAGGAGCAACCTCAAGGTATCGCCAATGCCTAGTCGGCAAGGAAACCCTAGCGGGACTCACTGGTTAAGAATAATGCATTACATATGTCATTTCAAGTTCAATCCAAATATCGGAAAGAAAAATGAATCCAGGCATTACCAAAAATTTTATCAAACAATTTAAAGAGCTAGGAATCCGGAGAAAAAAGAAACAAATAGCATTTGGCCAATTATTTCCGGTAGAAACAACTGCATTCTAATGCCAACTGCATTCAACCGCTTTCAGAAAGAAAGAGTAAAAACACCATCATCGTTCAGATGCGGAGGAATATACCACTGCAAATAAGCAATAATATTTCAAAAGGATCGTTTCAGTCTCCAAATGGCCTAAACAAAAACATTGCAGTTCCACAAAAAGCACTAATCAGACGTCGCTGAAAAAATGGCGACTAAAGAACTACAAGATAAGCGGAAAGTGGATAAACGGAAGAATAAACCTAGCGCATATGCTGCCAGTCAAATGCCTATTACAAAGGGCTTAAAGACGCTCCGAAGAACCAACCCCTTGCAGACCTTTCCAGCGAGAAGTGCAAATTGTAAGACTGTAATTTTTTTCACTTCTTCAATGGTAGCAACGATGAAGCTTACCTGAACGAACCAACGCTACCATGATCTTCGCCCGTCCTTTTTAAAATCGCTTCATGCCAGCCGTAATGATTGTCCCATCTGCATACTTGCATTATCAAAGCAGTAAGCAACTGAAAGATCTCATAGTTTGCCCGTGCATGCTTCATATCAAACGCTTATTGGCTAGCTATTCAAGGAAATAACACTGTAAATACGCGGCCAAGGTGATGCACGCCTTCTGTATCACAATCCGATCACGGATTCTGGATAAATGAAAACTGCATTACTCTCGTAAATTAACAACAAAGTGGATGCCAACTATGAAAGTGAAGATTTCCCACTCTATTCGGTATGCAAATACAACAATGATAACAACACTATGGCTGGAAAGAAATATTAAGCCGATCGAGCCAACCAGCAAAGACTGATAAATGATCTGTAATTGCACCACCCTGAAGCTGTCTGACTAGGAATCCGTCTCTTAATATAAACGACAGCATTGCGGGCACTTACTGATTAGGAAACGAAATGGTTACTAGTACATCAAGATCATGAAACTGGCAATTAGCACTGCCACCTCTATTTATTTGAGAGGGCAAAAGTCGGCTTCCTTTAATTCAGGGAACTTATGCACTCATCCGCCGCGAAATGATGGAAATTTAAATATTATGTAACCATTCAAAGGGCAAGGTAACAATGGTGAAAATCAATCGTCTGCAACATAGAGTGCAAACGATCCATTCCTTTCTCGTACACGAATGTCAAACAAATGACACTTAGTTTAGCAATAGTTATGCTAGCAATAAGAAGAAGTAGATTCAAAGAAGAAAATTTCCGCATATGGCAACACCTAGCTGCTCCCTCTATTCGCTCCAACTGGCCTAAAAAAGAAAACAGATAAAGCGCTTTTCACGTACTCCTGTGAAAGACCACACACGACGCTCTCATCTGGCGCGCATGCAACACTTGTCCTTGATATGACACACTAGTAGCGTACCTGCTTGCAAATAATGAGGTCCAAATTATCGCCTTTATGGATGTCTAGGTTTGATGACTGGTGCCCATCTCTTCCTCTGAGTCCAGAAATATGTGCCGATTCCGCTTCACGTCGCACAGTCACTTAAACAATAATTTCACACAGTCGGACTACGCTTGCGATATAGCACCTCTCAGTACGATACTAAACGAAATCGGCAGTCTTAAAGTGCCCGTGTTGATAAAAAAAAGCAAACAACATCTCTCTCTTTCAAACCATAAACAAAAAGGCAACTCACCATCATTACACTTCATACCAACTACAGCTGTACAATTCGCAACCCTGCACAGGCACTAGTCAAATATAAAAGTTGAATACGTCAACTTTTGAATATTTACAATAAACCCATCATAAATTCCGAGTCATCACAAAATAAATAAAAACGACGAAGTCAGCAAGTCATTTAGAAAGACTAAGCTCATTTCTTGAAAAGAACGCTGAACCCATCACACGCATGCAGAAGAAAAAGAATCTATTATTCAAATAATGAATTCCCCATACTCACATTCCTTGCGTTTGTTCTCATCTTTGAAATGCTGGGCGTTAGCAACTGGAATCGTCGCACTCTTTTTCTCTTCCTCCAAACGCATTACTTCCTCTTCGTGTGCGATCGCCTCAGCAATGGCTCGTTCCTCCTCTTCATTCGACTCGAAATCGAAACGAATATCTCCGCTCCGTCTAAACATTTAAACGAAATTTCAACGTCAGAAGTTGCCAATCGACGTTCTCCACTTAAGACGTATGCCCAGCTGGGTGTGGACTGATGACTGATTAGTCCTTACTGATTAGCAGTCATGACAAAGTTTCGTTCGTCATTGCCAGCCTTGCGCATGTGTTGTGAGATTTGTGTCTACGGAACAAAAGTAGTTTTGCGTATAAGTTATGAACAGATGTATCCGAAACGACTAATCAAAATTCAGCAAACTGGCGAGTACCACAAGTTTATAGCAACTATCAAACAAAGCGATATGTATTTCACTAAAGAGCACTTACCTATGGCGTTCTCTCAGCTCGAGGCCTTTCTTTCGACAATAATCTTTGTACGTGGCTACATTGCGCACCTGTGTGCCCAACCCCTGGTTTGATGACTGCCCAGCTCTAGATGCCTCCTGCAACATCACATGTAAGGAATACGGTTTTCTGGGATGAAGGCAATAACCATTCCTTTCTCCCCAACTCCCACCATTGCATTAAAAGAAAGAACCAAAAGACGCCAGTGAAGCCAAAAGAGCTTAGAGTACATATAAATTTCTGTAATCTTTAATGGTTTTCATTATTACTACCACTTAGTAATGTCACGACTAACTCGAACCATCGCGATGAGCCTACCAATCTCTTCCACTCATTCAATGTTTCATTAATGATAAACTATAGGTGGTTTTGCTATAGATAACTACTGAGAAATCCTCTGCAATGTTAGTTTTCAACATTTCTGGTAAGGAATTGACCACATCACTCTATCAGTGGTCCTTTGAATGCTTCGAAAAACTGCAAACGCCACTAACCCCATGATTTTATAATAAGGAAATACAGCGTTCTCTTCAATTATATAATAACAACAGGCGCATGTGCCACTGACTTCCGAAATTCTTTTCTTCAGTCACTTTATTTTCTGTGGATGTGCTGCATTTTGATAACATCATTCCAAAGCTTTCCTAATACCTCAACTTTTTACAATAAACAGCCGTACGTTATTACTCAATCGACAAAACATATCCCAATACATGCTCGACTAATGGCTAGTCTCATCTGCTGTTCTGCTTTCACTAACTCTTATCACCGCATCTGAATCAGAAGTGCAAGTGCACTCCACGTCGTCCCGAAGTGAATTAAAAGACCCTGTTTTTAACCATGAAAAGTAATCAACAGCTCGACACAATCACAAACAACACAAACACTGAGGAAGCAAATCAGTGATGACTGCTGCAGTACTCTGATTCTCCACAACAGAAGGGAACAAGAACCGGAACAATCGGTGTGGTGGCAAATTCGCTATACAACCACCAAGAAGTCTATGCAAAAGACTGCCAAATTTTGTCACACGCCACATGAATCAAATGTCCACCTTCCCACATGACAGAAATTCCCACCTCCTCCTCTCTCTTCCCCTCCGGCTGCTGAAAAATGTTTGTGTTCTTTGAAACGTCTGTGTTCGTAGACAATTTTTATCTCGCACTTTTCACTTCATTCGGTATTTTTCGTGGACTAGCTTTTACGAAGTGACCCTCGTAATTTCAACCACGACTGCATCTGCAAACAGTCCCGCATAAAACACTGCCAGCGAATCATGTCTTACCTGTTTTACCAGCATCAAGAAGGTAAAGAAGGTAGCATAGGTGCGTCAAATTTAATGTTTCGTGAATTACGGAGCAACAGTTGCATCTTCCCTATGCCCTCCACCAAACCTCCGCCTGATCATACCTTCGAGAATTTCCACTTTTTCGTCTAGTTCATCCCTTTTAAACTGATACTGCAAGTGGGACAGCACCTAAACGATTCACCAGAAGATATTCTCGCCCCTCTTGACTACTCACTTTTCATGCTTACATTCCCAACAGAATACTACACCGATGACACTGATTGCTCATTTCTGATTAATGCGTAGAGGATATGAATGGCCCTACAGCAAAATCGTCAGTCTATGGCATCTGAGGTTTCGAATTCGGTGCCGGCAACGGAACAGCACGAACTCTCCTACACCTATGGGCGGCTCACTAGCAGGCAGTTGTTAGCAGCGCCTAACTTTGGAACACAGACTCCATAATGATGTACCGAAAAAAAAGGGGTGAATGATCGTGTGACTGCGCCGTAAAAGACAGACTTTAGCAATAAATCGTTTATTTATCAGCCAGGGAAGAAGCAGTCATGAAAGAGCAGAAAAAAAAAAAAAAACAAGCTCGCATCCAGATATAAAAGGGCGAAAAACTCCTGCACACTTGGACTCAACGAAAATTCCTTCCTCCTACCGCCCCGCCTTTCTCTGTCCAACTAGAAGACATTTAGACGAACAATGTGATCATCTCGTTCAACTGTTCGTTACACCTCAGGTAAATTATGCCGCACAACTTGTTATGATCAGCGTCCTGAAATATCTTCCTAACTCTCACGCTCTACCGTTATCACCGCTCCAACAAAGACCTGCATACGGGCTGCAAAGAACGATGAACTGTTCAGACTACAAAATCCAGCAGCTTCCGCCCAAAACAAAAAATAAGAAAAGCCCTGCCGAGAATACAAGATAGGGTGCAGGTGACTTCAAAATATAAAGCAAAGCACAAAGCCTATTCGAGCAAAAAATTGATACGGAATCAATTAATCTGCAAAATGGTGCAGATGCAGACGGAATAATAAAGCTTTCTGAAGATATAACACGAATATCAGCAAACTAAAAGACCCCACGTATCAGTGACAGAATATTAAAAAAAACGGAAACGCTGGAAATGCAGAAAGGCTACAAAGCGTAAAACAGAACAGGATTCAAAAATCCTTAAAATGCAAAGATAAAACCAATATAGAAGCAGCGACTTGTCACACGACCATTCCACTTACAGTACACGTTTTCAATGAAAAGTTCGGAAAAGATTGGGGCTCAAGAAGCATTTCACTACATCATTTTCCCACATCAATCTACCTTCATCCCACTATTTACAATAGCAGAAGACACGGGAAGCCATAAAAAAGTGAGAATTCTATAAACAAGCAAAAGACATCACCAGTAGAGGGCCGTACCGCGCACTTACACGGTCAATTTTTTCTAAGGAATGGAAGTGTGGAGTTCTGTAGCAAATGAAAACAAACAAAAAATTGTTTGAAATTCTCCCTTCTAAGAACCTGTGGAAACCTCAATCAAGAATGTCACACAGGACTACTGGAGGAACAGACTGCACTAGATGAACACCTTTGGCGTCATACGTTTGCAAAAAGCTTCTGTATTTCAAATACGCATATTTTATTCTAAAAGATGTTCTGCAGACGTCCTTCACATGTTTGAAATCAACCCCCCTCCCCCCAACTTTGCTTGTATAAGGAAATAAGAGAGAAACAGGAAGAGAGATGCAACAAAATTACCTGCCGTACCCATAACTCATGAGATCCCAAGCACACTCAATTTGAGAAAACGATCACAGGGGTTATCAAGATGAAAAAGTGTGCAAGACAGGATTTGCGTGAGAGGAATCTAAAGGAAGCATCAACAGCAAACTAATGAAAATCTTGTCTACAGGAAAATGAAGGTGGTCATCAGAGTAGAGGAATCGAACGAAGTGAACAAAATCGGCGCCTAAATGCAAGTGTCATCAAAAGGGTTCATCCGTAACTGGACACCATTCTTCTTCGCAATCCTGAAAACGCTTCTCTGCTAGAAACAAACCACGACATGGGGCAAGGAAAAACTGCTCCGTTCCTTGGTGCGGAAATTCTGGTACTTCGTTAGCAGCACCTCCAAAGCATTCCAGGAACGTTCCCGACTAGTGCTGAACTCAGGGTCGCAACAACGAAGAAAGTTCCCCAAGTTGGGTACATTCCTACGGAAGCAACCTTATGGTTCGTTTGTTTTGCTGACGACAACGGTTTCATGTAAATTTTTGTTCCATCCTATCCCACGTGTTGCTCCTGTCCCTACGTTTCGGCGCATCGCCAGCATCAGGGGCTGAAAAACTGTCAAGTCATGCATCGTAATCGAGTATCATGCTAAATTCTAAAGAGAGAACATCTGAAGTCAGAAAAGATTACAAACAAATATGTGGATTGGGAGACAGATGGAAGTGTGAGAAAAAATAGGTGGGCCGGGGATATTAGAGAGTAGCAAGAGAAATGAGAGAAAGGATCACACAACTGCGGAAAGGGCGTGGATAGCCAAACGCAAATGAGGGAACTGCAAGAATAAAAAAGACTGACTACTGCTGTACTTGTACCAGATGCTTGAGGACTGCCAGGTTGTTGGTCTCTCATTTTTTATAGTTGTTCCGGTCGCATTCAGCGAATGCCTTCCCCTCAGATAATTATATTTTCCCCCACCTCCCCCCACAGTTATCGCCCCTCTCCAATATCTTTGCACCTTTTTCCTTAACTCCATCCTCTTCCTTATCTGCGAATATATTTTCCATTCTTAGAACGCTACTCGATCAAGACGCATGCATATGCAGCGATTACTCCGTCCGCGATGCCAGCGATATGCCGAAAAGACCAGGTAAAAGACCCGAAACAAGTGAACATTCGCTGCGCAAAACTTGTCATCAACGGAACAGAGTGGGCTGAAGAAAACACAAAATGCGGCTCCTTCAACACAGCAGCCATAAAAAAATCCTATGGTTATTACGTATAAAATCTCGGCAGTCTCGCCAAGCAACGAATGACTTCAGCTCACTAAATCATCAGAACCTTACTCGATCGAAACATCAGATCCATACTCGATCGAAATATCCAAAGATGAAAACTATCAAATGAAAACCTATCAAGGTGAAGTAGCAGTGATAATGGTATTGTTCAAACCAGCTGTGCGTAGGAAAATCGTCCTGAGCCAATTCAGCGCTCAATTCGATACCCTCCCCTCCTCCCCCTTCCAATCACACCAGCGAAGAAAAGTAATGGCTCTTGCGACAGCCACCTTGGAACCAAGCCATAGTCCTCCAGTTCAACGACTGCTCAGAAATTGCAGAGAATGCAACAAATATTCCATTGCAAGTGAGCATTTAGCTCGATATAAGCTAATGAAGCACTCAATGAGCCAAGCAGGGTCACAAAGATCGAGATGCATTCGCAAACGACATCTCAAGCTTGCACATAAACTGCAGCAGCTTGAAAGAACATCCAGATGGGAGCACTCAAAAGAAATGGTTGTGAAGCATGAACGGATATCATCGTGGAAGACAACGATAGCTAAGCTTGACAGCTGCTTAGCTCAACTTCGGTGATACTTCGGAAGCGAGCAAGATGTTACTGGCCTAGTTTACGTGAAAAATCGTCACTGGATGACATTCGAGGAAATAGACAATGAGGTGGCCGCATGGCCCATTTCAGAGGCCACAATTAAACCACTAATGGCACCTAATGTCCTCTTGAAGGAAAATGCCAATCAGGAAGACTAAGAATAAGATGAACTGGTGGGAAGATCAAACGCTGGGCGTGCAAGGGTGTGGTGTGGTCGCGGCATATCCAGCATACTGGAACCTTTGCGAGCTAGTCGGCTCAGGCGATGCGGTCCATAACCGTGGAGAAGAAATGCAAATAGGGCAGTCTTCGACAAGCAAAAACCCGATGCACGATCATTCTCTCCAAACAAATCCATCCTCCCCTTCCTCCAAACAGCCGCTTTTAGCCCTTTCCCCAACTACCTGTTATTCCCGATTACCAACAGCTAGTAAAGAAATTACCATTTGATTTTGAAGATTCTGGCGATATTGTCCAACGGTTTCATACATCACCACCGGGCGGAAATCGGTTCCAATCACGGTAGTGGTAGCAGCACGACATCCGGCAGATGTCCCAGGCCGGCCGCCTCTCTGTGACACCGGAACTACATCAAGTGCTTGTACCTCTCCCTGCACGAAAGACCGTTGCTGTCGAACCCTCGGTCCATACCTACAATAAAAACAAGGCTAATCCCATCACTGTTAACAGCGGGAATAATTGTGAAAAACACACAGCTGAACTCGAAGTTTCGGTGACGAAACCCTGCCAAACAATACAATTTGTTCCCGCCAATTTTCACCTCCAGACTTTTTTTATACTGGCTCCCTCCACCGGTTACGAACTCAACTCGATATCTTATCGACTATCATCTATAAATTCACAGATGTTGGGAGGTTTTACGCAGACCGTACACCTAACCCCGATTGATTAGTTCGCCCGACGCTCTGCAAAGATCGCAGAATATTTTCTTATCTAATGAGAACACAAACTGAGCGGGCATCTTCCTGATATCACGTGCTTCATAACAACGAGCGAAAAAGCCGATAACGACCGTACTTCTCATGCTCGATTCATCCAACCCCTAATATTCGTCTCCCAGATGGCTATTACTCCCATAGCTTTACAACTGTCACGCCTCATCAGAACAAACAGCAAACGCTCAGAAGGCTTAAATACCCGTAAGATGAGGTAAGCCTGCCAGGCGGCCTCCCTGGTGGACGATATCCTTGTTCTGCAAGCATTTGGTACTCCTCCACATCGATCCGATCATTACTGTTCTCGCCATAGTACCCCGCATAAGTGTTACCTGTTGATCGCCGAACCGATGACTGAAAAAAAATTAATACGTGCTAACAAAGCAGAGAACAGTTCCAATAATACCGCCAAAAGCAGTTGCTACTCAACTGATGGGCAGATGAGTCTCGATAAAGAAGCCAACTGACAAAGTGACGCTTAAATTTCATTTAGTGACATCTCGCTCAGTCTTCCTCTATATAAAAGCAGACATCCTAAGGCAGAATGGAGAAATACAAAAGCAATTATCGCAGCAAAAAATAATGCGGCAGAATGCTTCATAAAAACAGAACAAGTGATAGCAGGAAAAAAAGCAGAAGTTGTAAGATAACTATTTTCCTCAACAAGCACCTCAAAAGTGTGAAGGCGATTCTGCTCGAGACACCTGCCCCAGCAATTACTGCGTTTCCTCTTCTACTTATGCCAGTCGTTAAGCCTATCATACGACTTTTACGAGAACACTCTAAACTTTTCAAGAGATTCCAAAAAAGGCTATTACACCTCTCTACCTGATGGCTGCATCACCCATCCTATCCAACATATCATACTCAACATGAGAAAGGGTCCAAACAATTCCGAATTTCAATTTTGAATGCGAGTCCGGATCGAAGAACAAACGAAATGCACCACCCGGGTTGACAGCGCACAAAACTTGTCAGCCTTGCACGTCTCGCATACACAACTGCCGAATGCCACACATCAGACAGTATTCGGCATGAGCAACTAGTGAGGAGACAATAGGTTCCAGTTAATAATGAATTAAAGAAGTAGGCGGAACGGACGAAGATCGCCTTTGACCACAAAAATTTACGCAGCATCTAACTCTCTTTAAAAACGTTCAGCAATGCAAAGCAAACCATAAACACTTACCGACGGTCCGCTCGTGCAAACAGCAGGTGTGCCACTCAGTGCTTTTTCAGCAGCCATTCTTTTCATAAACGGATCCCGTTCATCAATGACCACACTTCCACCAACTGTTCCCGGATGTCCTCGCACGGCGCGCATACAAACGGTTGACGATGGAGGCTGTGAGCGTGCACCCGTCGAGCCCGGTGTCTGCAAACACCACATAGTTCAGCAAAACAATTCTTCATTCCATCAGCAGTGGAACTTTTCAGCCTTCATCCACAGTGATTCAATAGTTCCTTATCACACAGACCCCAATGCAACAAACGATTCGCCATGGACACAACAGGACAACGGTCTGCTCTTCGTGAATGCCAAAAAATCCAGTTATTCCTTTATGCAGCCTTCAATAGTACCTCCCGCACAAAACTACAGTATGCAATGCCGTATTGTAACCTTCTTCCATTCCTTCTGCTGATTTCCAAAGTCCCATCCAGAGATCCGCTCCAATTTTGGGCAAAAAAACGTCCCACCTTAATTTTCAGCGTGCCGGCTATTTACTCATATTCTAAAGCGAAATGGTTCCCTCCTATAATTAGGTGAAGACTACATGAAGCAGACCTTAGAGTCGTGCAACAGCAGGAGTGTGCCCTGAGCAGCAATGATGTAATACAACACAATACGACATGCCGTTTTTTAGGGAAGAAAATTTGCAATGTGGTGTAAGCTGCCTGTTCTTACGTATCTATGTGCACATAGGCTGCCGAAAATATTCGCCAGCGAAATGTGGCGAGGAGTAAATTCGCTTTCCGGAAGGAGAGTGGATGAGGCGAAGAGGAGGATAAACACGGCGTTTTTTAACGAAACGACGTGGTGAGAATACCAAATGTAAAAACTGAGTGAACACTTCACCGATACATCATGACCCTCCCCCCTCCCCCCCCCGGG
>JAARMF010000050.1:160989-179190 GCA_022844705.1 Toxascaris leonina
CCCCCCCCCCCATATATGTAGCCATTTGTTCCTCGGATCACTTTTTTCCTCCAAGAATTTCTCTCCCGCACACCACCTACTGGTCTCCAAATGACTTCCTTCCATTAACTGGTAGCATAGCCTTTTCCAGTTTCCTCCAGCTCCTCACACATACTGCCGTAGAGAAGTAAGAGCGGCAGACGCATGACTATTCAAATCATTGTAGGTAATCACCGTTGGTGATGCCTGAACTGCGACCGGTGACGATGTGTACACTGCTCGCTGCGGCACTGTGACGGTAGTAGGCGTGCGTGCTATAGACACATCGTTAGGGTATTGTGCCGTATCATATCTCGGAATAATCGGCGGCTCATCAATCGGGGATGCATCGTTCAGAATCCGCGGCGTATCCGCGCTGCGAGCCACCTGAGGCGGGTCGGATGGACATAACACAACACGACGCAGCTCACCATCACCCTGCTGAAAAACGTAAAAACCTACTCCATCTAACCACAACTTGTGATACAGTAAATAGGGGCACTCAATGAAGTTTTACACGCATGCACTGACCAACACCAACACATCATCGGTGCCTGGCATCTTTACTTCGCGATGTCCGCAATCTTTCAGCAAGGGAAGCGCTAGAAATGCACAGTTGAAGTGCTATCAAAGCTGCAAAACTGCAGCCGGCAACTAACAGACGATTGGCTTCTTCCCTCGCGTGAAGATAATAATCACTCATGTGGCCTGCGGTGCAAAACGATTCATATAAGCCACTCCCGTCCCCACCAGGACGAGAAACGGGTGCCCATCTCCAAGCCCAATGCTCAAAACTGAAACAAGCTCAGCACCATCTGTAGCAAACTTGCAGCTGCTTAAGTTAGGATTGCTGCAAGCATAATTAATCTCTAATTATGCTATAAGGTGGCTTCAAACTTTAAGCATTCTCGTTGCGAGAACATCATGCCCTCATAGTCGTCAAAAACAATGGAAACAATTGAGGAAGATTAAACTATTTTTTTACGACCAACAAAACACGACAACGGCCTTAGTCATAACATTCTGTGTTAGTCGCGCAGGAAGAAAAACAGCAGAAGGCAATCAAATTCGATAGGATTTATTTGTTTAAAAAGAAGTGGTTCGAAAAGCAAAAAAGGAAAATGATTTAAAATGAAACAGCACAAAAAATACGTAAGTAAACGACAAGCTGTTATTTCCTAGTCTAATCCTTTCCCCAAACTTTGCAGTAACGCACTGCGAATACTGCAGTAATAGAGAGTTCATCATTGCAGAAACGAGTACCACATTTACTCCGTTAATCCTTCAAACCACATTCGTCAATTCAGTCACACCGTATGCCTTGGTGCGCGCTTAAAGAATACACCAAGGTGCACATTGCAATATTCTCGATATATTATTTCAAAGTTCGAAGTACGTGCAGCGAAAACAATCAAGAAATAAATGCGCAAGTGCATATCCACTATAATGCCCTTTTCAGAATTTGAACGGCAGCATTCGTTTTGTCATGTAATACGCCGCTTTCGAAGCTAAGTTTTAAACAACGACAACTCTTTTATCCTTTTTAATACAGAAATATCCTTTTATCACATCTTTCCCCCTTCTGAGGTAAAAAGTGAGGGCAGATTACCCTATCATCGCTGAGAAACACAAACGTCCTCGCCGCCAGGACGAGGAAACTGTGAAAAAACACCCTTCATCGTTGCACTGCATGTCCTCAGAAGTATTAGCCCTTCATCAGCCCCAATATAAACGCACAGCACGTACCTGCATAAGTGCGAATTTACCACCACCAGCCACACCAATCATGCTCCTCTTGCGTTTCGTAAATGCATTTCTTTCATACCCATCAATATCACGTCTGCGCGCTCGCGAATCCGCCTTGAACGGATTCGCAGGCCTATAATTTACTCAGGTCAGCATTTCATGCAAGCTGTAACATCGCTTCGAATCGCAGAATTACTCGACTGAATAGCTTCTGACTGAAGCGTCAAGAAGTTAAATAAACCTAACACAGCTGGTACCCAATTTCAAAGCCGCCCAGAGAACTGCGTGCTTTAGCAACAATCCAGCACATGATGCGTACCATTAATGCTTGCTAACAGCAAGCAGTAGTAATAAAACTCTCGTTCCCGATTTATTTGCCAATTCTCTCTCACCTGAGATGATTAGAATCTTGGTAACAACGTATGAAATGCATAAATATGTTTTTGAACAGTTCTTTGCTGAAAGGAACAAAGAAAGTAAACTGTAAATATTACACTTCCGTCATGCGATAGCACCATAATGCAGCTTGAAGGTTGCAGCCACCATCTGAACTCGCCTATCCGCAGAAATTAATCGATTAAACAGCCACAAAACGGAAGGCAACCGAAGAGCTACAAATCCGACAGCACAATCTTCTATGCCGCATAAGAGCCAACGATTCTCTTTCTATGCACATCCTAATGTCAGCTGTAATCAATGACTTGAGACTTTCAATAAAGATGCTGTGGGTAAGAGTGCTGCCTATCTCAGACAAAATTTAAGACCAAAACAACGTTCGCAAAAAATGCAAATAACTTGAAAAAACAATGCTAACTGCTCAGAAGTTGTAAAATCCAACAAAAAGAAACAGAGGCACCGCATAAGCTAAGCCACCTAACGCAGTGCCATTCAAATCACCTTTCATAAAGGTCTTCCCTCGTCACAGTTTTAGAATCCTCCGCGTCATCGAAATCGTTGTATTCATAATCTGCAAATTGCTTGGGACGAATGCGTCGCCTCGCGGTTGATCTCGAAACGGCTGGCGACAATTTCGTACCATCGACAGCCGCCAGCTTTGCAGAGCCATATTTCACTGCAGATAAAAGAACTGTTATATAATCTTAAGAAAAAAAAAGGAAAAAAAGCATAGAATTACAGGCTACGGCTTGCATAATCACTGCAATGGGCCATGGAGCAAACTAGCGTGACGCAACGAGTGCCCGTGCTCTAAGTAATTTATTACTAAATAAAGTGCGGGATTCTAACCAAAACTTCCCACCAGCATATCAAAACAATCAAAAGGTATTTTCGAGCATCTGCTTGAAAACCGCTGTGCACCGACTGATGCACCAATTATGCTGTGGAAGGGGGAGAGGAGATGGAGAGCTCAGAGCTTATGCTTGACACATTCCACCGACAAAAACCCTTTGCGTTGAGGAGGCGATTACATACGGCTGTTGCAATATCATTATCGTATCAATGAGAAGCAAACTCTATAATGCACAACAGCTAGTTGAGCAACTTAAGTGCTTCGAACTAAACAAACTCGCACCACTGCTTACTCAGCACAAAACAGAGGCAAAAATCCTTTCGCAGCAGATAGATGCATCGGTACAAAAAAAAAAAAAACACTCATAAAACTACGCTTTGAGATGCTTCTACCTTCTTGATTTCAGCTCCACTAATTAGGAAATAAAACAACTGATGAAAAAGCACCGACATCACAGCTAAAACGTTACCACCTCTATATGAATCCATAAAAAAATTTTGTACCACTTCGGTCATACGATCTAACTCTAAAAGATATATTTGGAGTCACTTTTGAAATACCGTTTCAGTAAACCTACACACATCACTGAGAACATGCTATAAACCAATGAACAATTAAGTTCCATGCCATTCCGATGCTCACTGTCAAAAAGTCAAGTTATCTTCTTATCTCTCTCCCATGTTTCCCTGATATCAAAATATTGGAGTTGATCAACATCACCATCACTTATGAAACACCGTCAAAATTTCACACATTCCCCTATTGCTGAAAGCACTTGAACCTGATAGCAAAATGAGTCTGAGAAAATGAGGCACCATTTTTCACTGAGATATTTCTCACACCGTTGCGATACATATGCTATACAAAATGAGGAGTGCTTAAACATTTAAATAATGGAATCCATCAAGCACAGCAACTTCCGCTACATTTCACTGAAGCCGTGACAAAAATAAACAAACAAATATGTAAGGAAACTGGCAATGGTAACTACGAACACATGCATGAACCGAGAAATTACCAATTACGGAAGCTGGAGGAGGCATCAATGCATCCTTCCTTCGGGCTTTCACCTCCAATTCTCTCCAATAATTCGAGATCTCCCACAGTTTCAGATCAACGCCGTCGATCCATTTCTCCGTTACTTTGATTTCGCCATAACTTTGTGTCCCATTCAGTCCCGTCAGTCTCGTCCTCGAGGTTGTTTTACGCCTCCGTGCGCCTATAAAAGCATTCGCCCGTTCCAACAGACAACCGTTTCGCCCCCTCATGCCCATCTTGAAGATACCTTGCGCTTTAATGGTATCAGTGTGATTACGTTTGACGTTGCTCAACTGGAACCATTTCCGACTCTTTGCTCTTATTCAACTACGACAAGATAACACTCTTCAGTTACTATATTCGATCCCTCTAAAGTGAGTGCATTAACCGTGCAATCTGGCTTAACTGATACTGCATAAAGGTCAATTTCACGCAGAGATGACTCGTGCATACGATTTCCTGCACAGTCGGACGTATCAGGGACGCAAATTTGGAACAACCAAAACAAACGCTATTCCTGTAAGCAGCAGAGTATGGTAAAAACTCACTTCTTGATGTGTCGCTCGACCTACCGGGTCGGTACACATCCGAGTCTTCACTACCCTGGCTACTGAAGCCGCCTGAGTCATCCAGCGGTATAAGCTGCACTCGCAACTTGTACTGCTCGTAAAATCCATCCGGTGGCCATTCCTTATGCCCAATCACCGTGCGCACCTCGTCATGGTCGGGGTAATGGACAGTCACATGGAGGTCCTGAAAACAGCCTTGTGAAATGTTTCAGTTCTCTGTTCTTGTTACTTCCATTCAACATCAACTGCAATCGGCATCACATATCCCAATATACGTATGCTTTCCTATATAAATTCACAAAATACTAATTTCTACAGACATTCTCAGTCAAGTTCGAACACCTCTCACGAAGTGACCTTCAAGATATACATAATATATTCTTCTCTCAAACACTAGAAAAATGAAGTTTGATTCAGTGCGAGATCAAGACGATCAAAAATAGACATACGACGAGATTTGAACTCCGCAGTGGAAATCATGACCTCTTGAAATTCCAGATGCACATAAAGTTACTGGAAACCTGAGTCTTCTCGATAATGCTTGACTCACACAGTCTCATGTCGTGTTAGTACAATCGGATTTTCGGTGGCAAGCCACTTTTACAGATAGCGATGGTTCTTTCAACATTTGTTGAGTGCCGAATCATCAAGCGTCCGACGTTTTGGTAAAGATTACTAGCCTCAGGAAGTAGGTAAGGTTGCAGACTGATGATTAAGCAAAACGAAACAAAGAGGCATTTATGGTAAACGAACCATGGAAGCAACGACTCTCCCTCATCTTCCCTCCTATTCATCACCTGTCTGCACCTGCGCATTGCAAAAGCCTTCGCCAGTTCAAGCTTTTGAATGACAGTATATATCTCTTCGATGAATACGTTGATATTTATCGGCCTGTCGTCGTGCACCACCACAACATGATTCATTCTCATTGGAGGGTGCACCAGGATTTCGTAAATTTCGAAGATGTCCCCGTATTCTAACGCTGAGCGGTCGACCAGTCTCGCCGATATATGTTGCTCTACAGCTCGTGATCAGGGAGAGGCATTCGACCTACTCGTTGCTTCCATCGTTTATTTACCACAAATGCACTCATAATTATATGTATGCATCGATTTTTCGTTTCGTTTTGATTAATCAATAGTCTGCAACCTTACTTCGTTCCCAAGGCTGGTAATCGTCACCGAAACGTCGGACGCTTAATCACTCGGCACTCAACAACCGTCGAAAGAACTATCGCAGTCTATAAAGATGATTTGCCATCAAATAAGTGCCGAATCATCAAGTGAGTTTCTATTTATTTTTATTTTTTGGCTGGAAAAACTGAGTTTTTTCTGCATTCGGGAAGCAGCTCACCTAATTGAGCGAGTTGAAAAACCGGAAGAAATAAAAAACTTTGTCCTACCAGCTACATATGCTCAGAACTACCTCTAACTCTACAGTCTTGCAGTCACTCTAAGCGGGATGCTGTTAGGCAATCATTACCTAGATTAAGTAAAATCGCGCCGTCGTTTCCGCCATAATGTTAGCCTCAACACGCATTCTTCAACGTAATACAAGGAAGCTTGCATTCGCTGTGCTCTCAAAAAATATTCTGACTAATAAATCCGACCAAAGAATGAATCACAACGAATCGACGCACACGGGCACGCTGCATTGAGTTGCACTCCTCGGAGATTTGAAACAGATGTACAATCGGCAAGTAGCAATAAAAGAAACCTACATCATCTTCGTCACGCTCCATATCCGCCCATCGAACACACGCATAAAGAATTCGAAGCGACAACGCGACTGCGTGGTATGAAGGAGCACGTAGCGTCAGATACCTGAACGTTTTTAAAGCATCCCATGAATGGCATCGGTTCTCGGGTTCACCCACTCACCGAAATATTTTGTTGAAGCCGCCAAACGCCGTTTGAAAAAGACATTTCCGCCATCTACTGTCTATAATATTCCCTCAACTCCATGGGTTTTTAGTCACGCGTCTGCATTTCATCATACCGCCGCAGCTCAAGATCGACTGGGAAGAGCAATCAACGCAAACTACAAAGACAGGTAATATCACCAACATCATCAATAATGAAAAAGGCAGTCGAAATGAACCCCCCTTCCCATAGCCACACAACAACTTTGATGGTCACACATCATCCCATTCCTTCTCGCCCTTCCAATGTCACATCTCTTCTTTCAACTTCCTCATCTCATCGCTGGTGAGACTTCAAGAACTGGACCTCGACACTATTACAAAGTTGCAAAGAAACAGCAAACCTCCAGCAGTGATCGAATAAAGGTCTCTGGCACGGGTAATTCCACACATGCGGATTGCTCTTCGCTATTCGATGGAAACCAGGAGCAAAGTAGTTGACATTCAGTCCTCCCTGCCTTGCCAAACGTTTTAGAGCCCTGAAATCGCGTTTAATGTGACAGTGACCATTCCTATCGCAACATGGCCAATAATGAAAGCCTTTCAAATCGCAAGTTAACGGGCTATAAGCGTGCTAAATATTGCTGTTAAACGATGTGATTACCCAGATCAAAACTTGATATCTCAACTGCGAATCCTGATGACATTTTTTGAACCCGGATCCCCTATTGGCCGCTTTTTAGAGCATTGGCTCTGCTCTCACGAAACCTTTCGATGCAGAACTGATCTGTCCATTGAGCGCAATATTGGCTAAGCAATCTGCAATACTTACTTCCTCGCTCAGGTAATGTCAGCGTAACACGTTCCAAGGAATGACTTTGAATTGGTTTTCGCCAAACCTTCAACTTATTCGCAACAAACACTAAGGAACCCAAGGCTGTGCAGTGCCTTTCCAACGAACCGTTAGGTTTTAAATGACGCGATTAACACTCTGCTATTCACGGAGAACGCGGCGCACTCGAGGCGCACACATGAGCAAAGTGGAGGCTTCTTCTAGATCCACTCTTCGAAGAAAAAAGCATCTCTAGCGTGGCAAAGAATGTCGATGTTTGATAGTTTTAAGATTGCCGGCTTCCAAAAATATATTTGCCTCTTTCACATTCAAATGTAGATCCCTCCCCTCAGACTCCAAATTTGCAAAATTCTCAAAATGTATTCAGCCGAATTACCTTTGCGGAAGCACGAGAAGACTCTGCTGCCCAGTTCGTCGCACTCGAAAATCAAATGGAACGGGTAGTGGGAAAGGTTTTCCTTCGCCCAAAACTTCATTGTCTAGTCCATTCTTTAAGGCCGTCTTCTTTTGGGACTTGTGTGGATCACTTGCGTGCACAGTGCCACTAACTGACGAGCCTCAAAAATCATCAACGTATAATTATTATCACTGAACGAAACAAATATTGATAAGGGTCTGAGATTGAAAGTGGAAAACATCGCAACCTTTCAACAAATGATGCACTAAAGAAGTAAACGGCTACTACAGCTCAGGGAACGAACCCCTCAATATAGTTAACGTTGATGTCGCGCTATTAGTAGAGTACAAGTATGGACGCCATCTCATCCAAACAGGAGACATGCACCACCCAAATTTAATTGACAACCTTTCACGGCATCTCACCTTGGCAACAACTACCTCAAAACAGCCCACACTCTATCTTCTGAGACGTTTGAACAGCGCCTCTTTCATTTTGATTTAATTATAGCATTGAGCATTTACAGTTAATTATAGCATTTACAGTAGTGTTGATTCTTCATTCATCGAGCTGTTTAAATATCGCAACCCGCCATCACTGCTCACAATCGCTCAACTCATGAACTTAAACTTGAAGTCAGATGGTGTCGTCTCAACAACTTTGGAGAACCTTTCTCAAATAGCCTGCTGGAAGCAGGAAATTCCCTGCCGCCTGAAACATCTAATTCAATACCTGTATTCAACACAGCTGCCTGTTCCCGTCGGCAGAGAATACTGTAGCACTGCTCTCGTACACTGCCACAACCATATTCGCTCAGCAAACGCCCAAGGCGACAACTTGGAGAGTAGCATTTTCGCAGCACCGCAGCATTTGATATTCTGTAAAACGATGCGCATCAATCAGCTTCGACTTCTACTTCCTCTGGGCACACAACTTGTTCCACTCAGTCACTTAATACTTTCATGCAAACAAGCATCTTAATCACCACTCAATCTTAATCCTGATCATGCCAACTACAATATTTATAGCAGATTATCTCTTCATTTCAACCATAACCGCTATACTCAATCCACGAAAGAAAAGTGCAACGCACGAACCAATGCTTGGCCCCTCAACTTATCACATTCTTGGTGGGTCACTTGGACAAGTGGCGCACTGAGGTCAGAAAAGGGCAACAACAAGCTAACAAGGAGCAAGCATCAACAAAGTGGAGGCTTCGACTAGACGACAAACATCAAAGCTTGAATCCGACTGCCACGTGAAATAGCCCATGTTTTCAGCCACACGATTTTTGTACTACGGTATCAGCAACAATGGGCGCCTACAAAAAGAATGAGAGAAATCATTTGCTGCCTTTAATAGAGCATGGAACTGCTTCAGCATGCTTTTTATGAGCCAGCTGCCCAAATAAACGAAATGAAGAACAAGTACAATCTGTCTTACATCGCTCACAACAAGTTTTGAAAAAAAAAAAAAAGAAAACTGCGTTCGCTGAATAATTCTACAGATCCCTGCAGCTTCAGCTGTTTTGTGACTTCGAAGTGGTCCTACTACATCTACCCACTTGAGTGGGACAAACAATCCGTTATGCGTCATTAATACTGCTGCAACCTTGGCTCATTTGCCCTATACAATCTGTTACAAATAACACGAAGCATCTGCCTTATACAATCGAACTCTTTACGACGAATACATTACAAAGCAGCATACTAAGTTTTAACATTACGGTTCCTTATTAATGCTAACATCACAGATATAGTCTTCCGCAGGCATATTTAGATACGGTTGCAGTTGGCGAACGATGGAATATCGCGTTTACTCTCAGATGCAATAGGCCGCCAATGAATAAAAGTAAGAAGAGGAGCTCCGTACTTTTAAAAACCTTCTACTCCATTCACCACAATCATATTTAAGACTGCTTAGCGTTAACTAATTACAGTGAAAATATCGCCATCATCTCTTCCCGCTTAATTTTCTGGCCTTTCAGAAGCCGGATAAGCTGTAACGGGCATATGTCAAAGCATTCTCGTTCTAACGATTTCTGTGAGTAACCTATAAACTGCGAAAACAACGCAAAATAGAACTTGAGGTGAAATACTTGCCGGTCATCCTCCTCTTGTTGCTTAGTCCTCCAAGCTCTGAGTTTGTCCACGATATGCTCCAAATTAAATGCTTTTCTTGCTGCCAACGATGAAAGCTGCAAACTTTCAATCAAATGAGGCTTCAAATCTTTCTGACCAAATTTGCAAGCATTTTTTGCAGCGAAATGTGACTTTATTCAAGAAATAAAATGCGTAAAGGTTTTATCCGAAAATTCTTTGATGCGGGATACAATGCTGGCCGCTGTCTCGAAAAAAACGCGAAGAAAAAGGCAATTAAATTGCGCGGTGATCCCGCACTACAGATATTGAAAAGGTTTTGATATTTTGCTGGCGACGACGGCGAAGCATTCGAAGAGAGTTTGCTTTTAGTGAAACTCGAGATCAGCCTAAAGCCATTCTACTTCCCCGTTCTTCCCCTGCGTCTTACTTTTCCCCTGTTCTTGTTGTAATGGATCTGATGACATCGCTTCTGGAAACCAATAATAATAACAGTGGACATCGAACAACTGCATCTGCCCTGCGCACGCTCCAGTCGAGAATTTGCTGAAAACTTCACTGGAGAAATGCAACACTTGAAAACAATTGCTTATCACTTTCCAATCAAAAAATATACCTCAGAACTGGACGTAGTGACTGTGATACCTAGAGGTGGCTTCTCCGCATGGTCGAGAAACCGCCTTCGTAGAATGCTCGAAACCCATAGCCAACCACCAAGCGCACCACGACCATTTACTCGGTACTGCTCGTCCTTCTGGCGCCACAGAGTGTGTCTCGGTGGACCGCCCATTTTTGTGTACTTTACCCATATAATATCCGACTCCTCATCATCGGCGTCTGCTACCATCAAGAGCTGAATCGGAACTCAGACTAACTTCTCATCTATTGCATTAAAACAAAAACTCCAAAAGGGAAAATACTTGTTTGCATTTGACTGATTAGATCATTTTATGAATCCAGTGCAGCCCCTTGATCTAATGCCCACGCCAGTGCAAGAACTCCCGAAACATGGTATTATTACTCGTCCCGTAAAAATGTGAGCACCTCAATCTCACGCTAAGTAATAAAGTCCC
This sequence comes from Toxascaris leonina, assembly GCA_022844705.1. Lineage (NCBI taxonomy): Eukaryota > Metazoa > Nematoda > Chromadorea > Rhabditida > Ascarididae > Toxascaris > Toxascaris leonina. The sequence goes on from JAARMF010000050.1 coordinate 171,893, forward strand.
CGCTGCCCAACTTATCGCACCTGCCACAGTTTGAAGGGCTAAAATTAGTGCTGAGGACAAATGAATCGGAAACTGGAATTAGTAGTTGTAACTGAGAGGACAAAACTAAGCAGTGGTAAGTTGAAGCATTCTTCACACTTTTACCTGCACCGTTGGTTATAGAAATAAAAGAACTTAACGACATACTCTTTTATATGCTAAAGAAAAAATCCGCGCCTCAAGCGAGTATCGGATTGCGCTTTCAATCGGGAATTTTGCTACAGACGTCTCCTACCAACCTTTAAAGCCAGAAAGAAACAGCTGTTTAGGTTAAGCAGCCAGCCAGATCAAGCTTAACTTCAACATCTCAGAAGCGCTTACCCTGTCCTGCTTCTTCTTTTTGGTATCGACTTTCTGCTTCCACTCTCTATCTTCTGCAGTAATACGCGTGAGTCTCGTATGACCAAGCGTACCCCACCATACATTAGTCAATAACAGCTTCCGCATTCCGCACTCAAAACGCAGCAGTGCCTCTCGAAGCATTTTCACCGTATATGGTGCTGCTAGTGCCTGGAATTAAAATTACACCGCCGTAAAATGAACCCATTACAATAAGAAAATGTAACTGCGATTTTTCTCAAATCGTAAACTATATCCGAACTAGAACTCACTCAAGAGATTCAATCAGAAAGAGAATTGTGTTTCTCTTCAGTCTATCAAATCCATTTGAATTAACTTGTGGAAACCTCTGCGACGGATCGATATGCCAAAAGAAACTGAAATTTCGAATTATAACAACGAACTGAATTAGGTCCACTACATTTCCGCGTCGCCAAAAAAGTAAAGCAACAACAACAAAACGTACTCTTCGGAACGCATCAATACCGTCACTCTTCCAAAGTCTGTGCATAAGAGTCAATGGGATCCTTTGCGACATTTTAAGAATACTTTGCTGAATGATGAGACCGACATTGGTTGCGCTTCCAAATATGTCACGTCCTTTCGGCACTGACCACTGCAAAACAATCCGTCAAACAAATAGCATGCCAGTCCCAAATTCCTCCATCTACGTTGTGATTTCCAAGGAGAATAAAAAAAAAAGAAACACTAATAACTCGCGAACTTCGAATTAAGAATGCCCAATTTACTGTCCTTTCAAGAGGATATCACTCATTCCACCAAATTCTTTTCATGTGACATGCTGAAAATGAACGAGCGACCGCCGAAAACGTTGCCTAGAGTACTCTTTCTTTTAATATCCTCCACCTCCACCCTTCTCCATCGCACCCGCTTCTCTTTCGCTAGCTGTTTCGAGCAAAATAAACAAACAGTTTAAAACAGCCAACTAACTTCAAAGGCCCCTTCATCGGCAAGCGAAAACCTTCCACATAAGTACTTCTTCTTATCCCTTTCCTTGGCCCGCAAATATGGCGTTTTCGCATAATCGTTGACACTGTATTGATTAACGTAGTTCCTGTACTCATTGCACCCGCCCAATCTATATCCGACGATCTTTTCTGACGCTTGTCCGCTCTTTCCGTCTTCCAAAGAAGCGACTGCCCGTCCTACATTGAGCTGGTCATGCCTCGACAGCACCTTTTCAGCTAAAAACTCGCATGTTTACACAATTAGCCAAAACCCTTATAGCTGCATTAGAGCCGTAGCGAGAAAATAATCAGCAAAAAAAAAAAAAATTACAATAATTCACAAAATTTCCCATTGTTGCAAGCTTCTTTTTTAAATGCAATTCATTTAACAATCGCTTGATATAACAAGCAGCACGAGGGTCATGTAGTAACCACCGCATAAGCAGAATAAATCTGCAGCTAATCATCACATCATCAGCATTTAGCCGTCTCATAGCAACATTCATTACGAAAAAACTATACGAAAAGGGTCTCAGTTTGATGTGATACCATCCCCCGATACCTTGCTTACAACACTTGAAGTCCACCTCATTTTATCGTCTACATTAACAGGTGAATGCTCCGTTCTCATCATCAGAAAACATACTGTTTCTCAAATCAAAGTTGATGCTTCCAATCAACAAACGGTGTTGACGAAATGCTCGAAATTCGCTTCAATCAGTGATCACAAACAACCACATACCAGCCATTGTAACAGACTTGTACGGGAGGGAGGAACTGAACCTAATGACACAGCAAACCATTGCAGACGGTTTTTAAAGGCAACAATTTCGTCAATGAAATTGATGCAAAACCACTTTCGCATTTCCATAACAAGTAAAACCAAAGCTGTAATAGCACAGTCATAAGTACGAAAACACTAAGGTAAGGTGAGTCATTGGAGATCTGAATGGTTGAATTTATCTCATCTCTTTCCTCCTTTCTTCTTCAAATGGTAGGCAAATTACACCTCGCAAATGTTGCTCTCGAAAGTAAAGACAGAAGTATTTTATTTTCGACACTAAAACAGTCGACTTCTGCACTGAAGGAAGTATGGGTTTGCCAAGACCACATTTAAACCAAAAAGTCACAACCCACCTTTTAACAATCCGATAATAAAATCCCTAATGTCACATCCCATTCATTACTGAAGCGACTCTAAATTGAACCCATCCATTACCGAAGAGACGGTGAGCTTATTCCAGCTTCTTCTTTAACAAGTCATTTCACCTGTGGCACATCAATATTGTGGGCATCGAAAATGAAGCAGTAGTGAAAGCGACAACATATTAAACAGAAAAAAAGTTACTGGACAGCCCATTGCTCCAAAAAGTGTCGGTTAAGCGACCATCATCAATCCCCATCAATTCCTCCAACTTCAGCACAATTGCTGTTTTGTTCTCATCAACCTGAAATGCACGATAATAGCTCAGTTCCGGAAAAAATCAGTGGAACTTAAAATACGCAAAAAAGGACATCCATTGGGAATTTTTTCTTAGAGTCGCTGGCATATTATTTTCACGGATGTGACATAAGCAAATTAGAGACTCTACATGGCGTTGCTCGCATACGCTTCCAAATGCATATACACTATTTCAGAAGTTCGGTCTAGTAATCGGCACATCAGTCATAAGAAAGCGAAATAATAAGCCACTCACCGATCTGTTAGCGTCCACACAAACCACATCCGGCTCGACCATCCAGTCGCACGACTTGCTCAGGATTTCTCCAAGACGATCCACTAAATTCACATCATTCAACCGCCACAGTAATGCCAAATGCCCCTTTCTAATAATAACTGAAAACTCAAGCTTCTTTGGATTCGTTGCTCTGCAGATCTGCTTACCTGAGTTATCGTCATTAAGAGGCAGTTTTTTATTTTACAGATCGCACGGATATCCTCAGCAGACTGTTCCATTCCAACGAATAATGCAAAACTGCATGCTCCATAAGAACGTTTCGAAAGAAAAAAACCGGTAACTAAAATTTGTCAATAACACATAACCATCAGCGAAACACAAACAATAGGCAAATTCTCGCCGTTCACCAAAGTTCGAGGCCAACAGATGGCAGCTGCAAAATGGATTTCTAAGAAGCGATTCAAACAGTTACTAGTGAAGCATTTCTAAGACAAGAAACAAGACTTGCCACTGCCTCAATTTGAACTCCTGAAAGCAGCAATTACGCGCTCACCTACACTTTATTCAACCACTCTTTTGACTTTTCATTTAAGAAGCCTGTTTCCGACCACCAGTTATGGGTGCTAACCCTTAGGTTTCAGTCAAAAAAATCTGAAAGCTGTGAATAGTAGAACCCCCAGCCAGTTGAGACGAAAGGGATTCGTTCATATACCATCACTTAGATCGCTCTCGCACAGCAACGACTAGTGTTACGTAGCTGTATCCGTGTTCACCATTGCCAGCAACCATCCAGTAACAATCACCGTAACTTACGATTATCAGTGACCAGGTACGGATCCATTTTCGATCCGACCGACGCGGCTCGCTGCGTTGTTAGTTCCATAGTAATTCGCATTTGCTCGGCGATCGACGGTAGAATTTCTATAATTGAGGCATGCAGCTGGTTTTCCAAGTCGCATCCATCCAATCGAGCCAAAACATCATACAGCTGCGGTAACGTGCTGTAGTAAGTAACGGAGCCGTCTCCATCATCTTGCCTTAAATCGACCCATGGAACAGTGCAGAGACCTTACATTGAGAACATTCGGCACAAAATTGGTGAACAAAACTGTCAGATAATAACAGTACAATAAACAGATGTTTCTCAGGTGAAAAACATCACCGAATGTGAAGAAATACAGTCGCTGAATTCGTATTTCATTAAGCACTTCTCTGGAATAACTAAAAAAACTGACACCAGAATGCGCCTCACAGCGAACCAATAACGGCGTCCGTGTCGATCATAACCAAGCGGTGTCATCCGTAACGGCTGCCTCTGATAACGATGCGCTGTTATTTCACAATCTGTTACACCATGCACCTGAAATGGTTTGCGTCGATCTCAACGAATAAAACACTCATCTTTCGCAAAAAAAAAAAAAGACATGGAGAGAGAGAGGATCCAAGCGGAAGAAGGAAGTGATCGAAGGAACGGGAAACGTGGAATGAAAAAAGTGGCGCCGACAGCAACTATTAAGAGACAGTCCGGAACTTGCCTGTGACATGTACAGCTCTCAAATACTTTTACATTAGGCTGCAGGTTTAAAGGAATCGCCAACCAGCACCTACGGTACTTTACTGCACAAAATGTCTTCAGTTTTCCTCTGTCTTCCTGGCAACAGTCCTCTGTTGTGCTCATGTTTCGGAGCGGCCCTCTATTCGTAAGATCTATTCCCAAGGCCATTTTTCATCAAAAAGAAATCCTATTCCCGACTAGATTCTACTCACCTCAGCTTTCCAACAGATGGCCTCCTGTTTATAAGTGACATTCTATTCAAGGAAAATAAGTCAGGTATGAAATAATTTAGCAACGTTCCGTAACTTAAACAGCAATGAATAGACCCCCAAAACTTACTCGATTCCACTTGAACTCCTAGTCGATAATGCTCAATTAAAAAGACCAAACTGAAGTGCCCTCATAAATTCGCTGCTCCACACTTTCGATCATGCTCTTTAAAACAGAACGATTACCTTGTGGAGAGTGCATACTTGACACAGCCACTGCCCATCGGGCACATTGGTGAGGCCTGCGCATTCAAGGTGATAGCACGCTTCACAACCGTCACATAAGAGAACGTCACCTGGCTTACCACATTCGCGGCAGTGTTCATCCGACTGCAATTCAAAATTTCTCCAGTCTTATTCAACAAACCCATATCAATTTACGAACACAGCAGTGCGCCATTGAATTGCCCCATTTGTCGTTAGTTATTTGGAATTCCGTTTACGCAAACTTTATTCACTTCAAAATACACAGTGACAGAGTGTTGCAAAAGAGTACGACGAAATCGGAGTACTTTAGAACATCTACTGTAGTTGCTTAATTAAGAAGTGTACATGGATTAACGATCAAATGTGCTGTACTAAAAGCCTCTAGTTGCCATATTCGAAGATAAAGTCTGCCAAATTCATTGAAGAAGACCGAAACTATCACAGAATCGCAGCTAAACAGCAAAAGACCTCCAAAACTCTGCCATCACAAAGCACAGCGACCATTATATTCCCTTCAGGGATGCGTTCCTCCTCATAAACATCGCAATTTTGCTGGGAAGAAAGACTATCTCCGCTAAAAAGATCCACATGTTTGACAAACAAAACGTTAGCACACCGCAAGAAAGAATCGCTAATAGCAGGAGAATAACGTAGATTTCAGAAAATTAAAAAAGCGCTCTACTGCTTCAAACACAAACAAAGCGCTGCACTGATGACTCGGTTAAGCCGGAGTTTTGAAATAATTATAACCAAATTAGCTCGTCCGCAATTTACACGACCACCAAAGGAATTATTGCACGGCAGAACGCCACCAAAAACTATATCTACGCGAACAAAACGAAACCTACGCTAGATTAAACATTTCAGCAATGACCAACCATAATCTCAACACCCCTTCGCTAATAGCCAACCAATATCTTCATTGCTCCTCGGTAACAAGCAATCAACATTTCAGTCGCTTTTCAATGCAACCAACGCCTTAAACGCTCTTCACATGTATGTGGGAAATCACTAAACGTAGCAAAATGTGCCCGAATTAAAATCAGCGCCAGCTGCGAACTAAATATTCCATCGCATTCCAAATAACGCGTTTGAAGCGACGACCCCATCCCACTGTGGGGTTAAGGGAAGTGCAAAACAAACCTGTGCAAAAACTTTCTAAAAGCTCAAACAAGTATGCAATGCGTTGAAAAATGTGCAGCACTACTCCCCTTCTTTCCTTCTCATCAGTATTCCTCTTCCAGCATACATGCAAATCAGACCGCCAAGGAATCTCAACAATAATGCAACGTACAGTAAGCCGTCCTTCATTCCTGACGATGCTCTTGTACTCCTTTGATTGTAGGAATCTGTCGCAGAGCCATGACAACACTTTCAGTCGTGCTCGCACTCCAGTAAACGGATAGTTGCCGCTCAATGCTTCCAGCACTTCCGACGGGAAACGATGGGGATCACTTTCGACGTACTGACGCAAAACCTTAATTTGAACCTTTCAGCAGACGGATTATAAAGAATTGCGCTGCATTTCATGCGTTTAAAAACAATGCTTCAATATGCGTCATTGTATAGAAAGTTGTTAATCAACAAATTTCCGTTAAAGGGCGCTCAACCGCTCCTACAACCAACAGTCCTTGGGACAAGCAAACGTTGGTTCATCGTCAACATAAACGAAACACTCCCTCCCCCCTCTTTCAAAAAAATTGCCCAGGATGAGCAACGGTAACTTAACAAGACTCCCCCCTCCTATCACCCATCCTCCCACAAACTCAACACAGTACAACATCCAATCCTAGAAAGCGCTGAGCATCACTACAGCTTCAACAAAAGCACTGAAATAGACACTTTCCCAGTCTAAACTTCACCAATCGGAAAGAAAAACGCCCACTCAATAGATGATGCTAGAAACCAACTGCTACGGCTTAAAAACCGATCCCACTGTACTCCTTGAAACATGCAATCCATCAGCTGTACGTCAATCTCTGCTCTCATATGCAAATGAAGTGAGCAAAAAAGTTGGATAAGAAAAGTAAAATCACATTCAGCTTTAGCATGAAAAAAGAATGCTGATACCCGTAAAGAAAATAAGAAAATAGAAGTAAGCTACAATGAGAAATGAGACGATATTCATAATAAAGAATTGAAAGCTAGTGCAGAAAGAGACAGAACGGTTATAAGGCTTCATTTGCACTCATAATCTTGACATGCGCACCATTTGTCACCCTAGCAACTCCCCCCCCCCCCG
>JAARMF010000051.1:0-56618 GCA_022844705.1 Toxascaris leonina
TTTATGATGTAGCGCGCGCAGTTGACGTCTTTGAACGCTTCAGCAGACGTCTACAAATGAAGCATATCTCAACGAAGATCGGAAGAAACGTTTATGCCGCGATCTGCACGGCCATAATCAATCGCAGGAAAATGCACCACATTTAGCCCATATGGACATTCATAATAGAAATTGATATGCATGATATCGCATTTGTCATAATTAACACTTAATTGCTATGTTTTCGACCATTCACAAAACAAAATGAGGTCGTTTCGAAGAATATGAAAATCAATTGGTGAATCGCATATTGGTTGATAAATTTTTTGATACTCAGCAAATAATCTGCATCTACTAACGGTTTTATCGAGGGCATCATTTATGAACATCAAAAATTGACTATCCGAGGATACCGCCCTGAGTCATTGCACTAGTTACTCAAAAATTTCTGGAAGAAGATCTGTCGAGTGTAATGCTGAACGACCTACTTACAAGGAATGATTGCAGCCATCGCAGCAGTGCACCTGGAACTTCATAGGCCCCTTAAATGCGAAGGAGTTTACTGTAGTTTACAAAGTTAAAATACTGTGCATAATCGATGACCCAATCTGTCTGTCTTTTCAGCCTTATTGCCAGGATTCAAATGCGATGTAATTCACTGTTCGGGCAGAAAGTCATGCCGAGGTAAGTTTAGTAATTTTTCAATTATCTTGTTATAGAATGAAATCCTTTTCAATTCCCTTCAACATATTGCACATCGACAATATGATACTAATGGGACTATAGCTTTTTATACAGTCAAACGGATGCTTCTTCAAGGTAGGAGCGACGATAGAAGTCTTCCACAATGTGCAAAACGAAATGCTTCTTTCAAGAAGTTTAGTTAGCGGAACCGAAATAATCGGAAAGTAGGTGATATTTTATTGTTCAGCTTGATGAGAAATTTCGAAACTGTGTCGGTGGTAAGGTTCAATGTCGTGTGACTTCTGCTGCTTTCTAGTCGTAATTCTGGTAATATTACGTTGTGATTTTTAAGTATATGGAAGAAAAATGCCACAAAGATTGAGGCTTTGGGTTCAGTGGTCAACAATTTCATCGGATTTATTGCTTTTCAAGGTGCCGATACTCTGCTTCACGTTTGGTATTTTTTTGTTTAGAAGCCTTTTGATAAGCTGAGAATATTATACCTCATTCATCATTGCCTGGAAATTTTGATCATTTTTGACTCATTCTGTAGATGTGTCTTGCCTAAGAGAATTTTTGTTAACGGCAGTATGCTGTAGATAAAAAAAGAGATCTTAGGATCTCCAAGTGTCAGTACTTTTCTCAAAGGTCACAAGAAATGATTTAAAAGTCTACATGAGTGAGGAAGCGTATAGATATTTCATTGATGTCACAGCTATCAGCCAACAATAGCTCCCAATCTAAAATCGATACCATATAAATGACCCGGTGCAGGCTTCATTTGTTAAAACTACAGTAATCCACTATATCCAACTCTGGCACCTCAATATTGATATGAAGTGGAGTACTGATTTGTTGAAAAATTCGCCCCCATTTGAGGGAAGGGTCATTGATGAACAAAGGGTGAAGTTTGCGTGAATAAAATATAGAAGTATATAGAGATATAGAAATTTATGGCTCTGCAACCAAATGAATGAATTTAAGTGACACGGTACGGGTTTAGCTGGTAATTTTTTCGACCTACGCGCTCTAGATTCATTCAATGTGATCGCCTTTTGGTCGTTCCTTCTTCGTTTCTCGACTGAGAGGGTTATTTTTTGTGCTTTATGACAGCACCGTGTCATAATCAAACCTGCCGATTTGGTACAATTTTTTAGAATTAAGTTTATCCATAAATAGTTCCGCTGGCCTCTCGCATACTAATCTCATCATATAGGTGAACATTTGGGATAGGTTCCCGTTATGGAAAGAAAAAAATGTATAACCTCTATTTGTGTAGTTTCGAATAAGCTCTATACATTGATGTTATGTGCAGGTTCTAAAATTCATCCTATAATTCTTGACCTTAGCGTTCTAATTCGACAATCATGTGCACCGATTGCGCAAGAATTTCAGCGTTGATTGCAGATTGCCAGGACTCTGATGTTTTCTTCACGATTTCAATGCTGAATTTCAGAGCAGAACTAGCACGAAGCAGTATGTTTCTAATTAAAGTGCATATAACAACTGTCGTAGATACTGGTAATGTTACTTTGTCGTTTTGCCCGGATGGCATCCGTTTTCTGTGAGTTCATTGACATAAAGCATCACATTTATGCTCGGTATTCGGAAATAAAGTCGTAACTTTCGGGCTGATGATAAATATGTTTACTTCATAAACAAATAAACATACAAATTTTCGCCAGAAATATTCACATATGCGCAAAACAAAAAAAAAGCAAAAAAAAACGCGCAACAAAGGCAATTGAGCTCATCGTGACGTTTGCATATTCAGTGTTTACTATGTGTATCAAAACAAACACTTTCTTGACAGCGAGTATCCGTGTGAAGAATCAGAAGTGATGAAAAGCTATTTAGTCGTTTTTTTAATGCGGCAACGCTTGCGGCACATGAGACATTAGTTGTAAGGAAAGTGATATCTCTGCTGTGAAGCAATTCTTGATGCTTTATGGGGTCTCATTTTGCGCAATTTATACAGCTGATCACGCTTCCTATGTCACGTAAAAAATTTCGAAGACATAAATCGTAAAGAATCATGTAAAACAAAACGCAAATGCTAAGTTTTATTCTACAAAATTCAAGCGAACCAAAACACATTGTGGGAAATCTTTCAGCGTAGCTTGGTCTATGAAGTTTGCATCGTTTAAAGGTATATCTGCTGAAAAGAACTGGGCTTTTTTGATTTTAGGAATATCGTGCCTAAGAGTGTGATGCCAGACTTCATCTACATGTTAAAAAACGTCCTAGTGTAAGTAAAGTGGGTCAATATTTGCATCGACATCTTTGAGAAATGAGGAAAGGCAGAAAGAGACGAGAGTTGCAATGAATGTTTCTGATAATCGCGTTGTTGTGCTTATGGAAACTGAGCTGAGAATCAATCACGATTTATAGGTTTGTACAGCAATCGGAGACGAAAACCAGGGTATTTTCGATACCATGTATTTAGGTGCTATGGAGGGTCTATCATTTCCAGCAATGCCCAACGGATGTGTGGAATGTGCCCTTCATTTCATCGGGCAATTTGAAACGGTAATCTATGTGACCGACCTGTACGAAAACCTGCTCATCGCAGTGGCTTCAGCTGCATAAACACTTAGAACATAAAAGGGAATGGAGATGAACTCTAAACAATAATCTTCATGTCTAGGAATGTCTTTAAAAATTTTACTTTAACTTGTTGAGTAAGTCTCATGCATTACCTTATACCCTATGGTGTATTTCGATGCGATTCTTTTTTGAAATCGACAAAATGCAACTCTGTTGCAAAGTTGTTCTGTTTGCAATATGCTTCTTTATTGCAGTCGCACTGCAAGCTTTCAGTGCAATGTTTAATTGCAGTAACTGCATTCAAACCATTGCATAAATCTTTTAGGATTTAGAATCACTGTGCTATGAGAGGACAAATAATAGAAAGTGGTGTTCACTGGGACAAGCCAATCTTTGCAAGGAGTGTTAACGAGCTACGTTAGCACACATCTGTTGAGCAGCCGTTGCTTTCACGGTTACGATTCCAGATTGCATTGCTTAACGAGTGTCGAAGATTTATAACCTCGAAGTACTTTTTCGGCAAATTTTTTCACCAACTGAATCTACAATCACCAACCAACTGATGCATCATATCAACCATCCGTTCTTCAATCTCGTGCTATCATAAATATTTGTTTCAATTTTGTTTCAACTTTGTAGATAAATTAATTCATCGGAAATATAAAGAAAATTGCAAAATTGGTACGTTTCAGCTGGTTGTTAAAAGCAATTTGGTATGTAGTATATTTCAATCGCTGATTGATAAAAAGGTGAGCAACTGCCACGATTGCAATAAATAACTGCCAATGCATGGGCATCTATTGTTTAGACGACTAACAAGCGAATATTTCTTCTTGCGATGAACCTATCAGGTATTACTTTCGTCACAATAGCCCGTCGGATATTCTCCTATATTCTCATTTAGCTCGGCTAAAACCCTTAATGATTTACATCGTTCATACCAGACTAATTAATATTATCTTTGCAGCGCTATTTTTATTGAGTATTACGCATTTTGATGCTCGCCAATCGAATCCTAGAAAGGCCAATGGGTTTTTGTTAGTGAGGCATTTCATCAATCAAAACAACCATATATCAACGCCATATGTGCTAATTTCTCTTCTCCTTCTCATGCATCAGAAGCGAACTAAAAGTCAGTTCAAATATATTTGAATTGACTTAAAAAAGACGCCAAAAATTATCACTTTTGGGAAGTTATTTAGCGCACTATCCATGACATTTCACATAAGAATTGCTGAATTCAACATTGCACCAATATATTTAATTACGAAGAACAGTTTTCGATTGGCGGCGTTGTCATAAATTTTAAAGCTAAGGCCACAGTGTTAAACCGAAAACTTGCCAGGAAAAACATGAGCGAAAAGAGCGAAAATATTAGTGAGAAATGGCTTATTTACAAGCGCGAAATTTTTGTTTCGAGTAGTAACACAATCAATGCAACTAGATTCCGTCTAGTGACTTTATTTGAATAAAAATGCAGGTCCTTTGCATTTCCTCCTAACGGACTTCGTGCGTACGGCGCGAAATTGTTTCCCACAGCAGGCGTTCCTATTGTTTAGCGCTCGTTCCGCACAACGTACTCGAGTTTTGTTCAAATGGACAGCGCATGATGTGCAGAATATTTCATCCCCTTGATTTTGCACTTGTTTCGTGGTACAATCCAACCTTGGTGTTCACCTAATTCTTCAATTCCCTACAGGAATCATCGGAGGAACCTTGCCTCCTCTTCTCGTTGAGGACGTAGAGTAGAAAGGAGCAATAAGAAAGCAGCAGATTGCTAACTTACGATACAAACTTTACAGAAGCGAGTATTTTATTTTATGTATGTGTATTGTAGAGCGCTAAAAGATCTCTAGCGGCGGTTGCTGATTGATCGCTACAAGTGTATTACGACCATAGTACGAAACATTCTGTTTGCGGTATATCCGAGGTCGTCTCATCAATCGTCACTCATCTGACATAAACAATTGTTGTCAAACGTTGGTTGTACTATGTCTTTTGCAATGATCAATTTCCTTTCCGGAGGACAGCTGTGTGTCTGCGTCCGTGTGTATTAAGCGGCACCCTTTCGTTAATGACCATAGCAGTACACTTCCTTTGCTCCTTAGCACTCATCGTCCATTGCCCACTATACAACGTTAAGCTAAGTTTATATTCAGATTTTCGTAATAAGAATCTCAAACCAAATGTTAGTTGTTGGGTTTTCTTTACAATGATGCAGGAAACTCTTCGATAATATTTCTATTTCTGTAGATTCTGAAGCGCAGGATCTATGCGACAAAGAAATAGAAATTGGCCTGGTAAGAATATCAAGGAAATTTGTAATATGCTAGGATATATTGAAATAATAATATTTACGAACCAAAAACATCGAGATTAGCGCTAATAATACTGTATACGTGCCGTCACTAAATTGCGTAAACCACTTCGGATGGTATTCTTGGAAGCGATAAGCAATGATATTGTTTGACCCCAATTTTGGCCACAAATTTATCGTGAATTTTGATAAGATTTATTACGATTCGTCATCATTATTACCTTGCAAGTTCTTTCTGCCCATGCGAGCGATGCGAGCGATTCTTTTCATTAGTAGTTCATTTGGCTCTCTATTTCTTCCCCGTGTGATGACGCCTTCCTTTGGAGACGACCTTTTTTTTATTTTCTGAAATGCTTTTCAGGTGCTCTCATGCGCTTGCAAATTTGTATTTGGGTGAAAGTGAGTGACACAGTATGCACGCATGTTTCCATATGTCTGCTTGTCTCTCTCTTCATTGGTTTCAATTCCACAATCGCTAAAGAATTAAAGCAAGTCGATTCAGTGCAAATTTCAAGACAAGCGGAAATAGTTGCCATTCAAATGCGCCAAAAAATTTGCATGCATCTTGCATTCTGTTGGGCGCATTTTAGAATTGCTGATGGAAGCAAAGTGAATCTTTTGCATGAGTTCGATTTAAATGGTCAGTTGTATTAAATATGAATATTTTTGATGCAATAAGTGGAGCTGCATATATCTTGTAACCTCCATGCTCACACTTATTCGTCTATTTTTTCCATAGAACACGTCAGGTTAAGCTTTTGTTAGAACCATGAGAGCACCGATGGCTATGAAAATTTCCTTCCTCTGTTTTTTTCTTTTTTTTTTTTTGCGGAGGCTGCTAAAGGGTTCCAACAGTTTCTGTTTTCCTCCACCCCCCTTCACTCCGAACTGCTCTCGAGGCATTTTTGAAATGCATGTGTGACTAATCAAAAAAAAAAAGAACGTTTCTTCTTTAAAAGCACAATGAGCGGTATTTCAAGTGGACATCGGCAATGAAGGTGAGCGATGCTTGAAGGGATCACATTATGAGTGCAAAGCGGCGGCTCGCTTGAAATGTGAGACCACTAAGAGCACCGGCATGACGGTCAACTACAGTGCGGCATCGTTTTTTGCAACGTGAAATTTGCTTAAGGCGTCGGGTCGGTGTTTGCTTCTATAACGATTGCAACCTTTTCCGATTCTTGAGATTAGCGCCTAAACACCGAAAAAAAAATCTGCGCTTCATGTTTATGTGCAAGTTGATTGGACAATCACATATAGACGTTTATGTGGCACTCTTTGGCGATTTTAACGAATCATATTGTTATTCTGTCAGCAGGAAATGAAACGAACCTATAAATGCTATCAGAAATGCATTCTTCTTTTTACTTCGTAATATACTGTGATTTGCACAGATAATATTATACAATTGTTTTCTATTGACAGCAATCAAGGTCTATTAGATTTTCTTTCATGTTCAATTTTAGGACCGTTCGTTTCTTGAAGGATTGAATATTGCCTTTTTATCTATTTTTCGTGTATTTCCTGTTATTTAATATTTCTCATCGTTGCGTTTTCTTCCAAAATGCGTTCCAACACTTTTTAATCGTCGTTATTTAATGGTTATTTAAATTGTTCTTCTGATCGTTATTCGAATCGATTTCACGAGGCGTATCAAATAAATGAAACGGTAGTTCGCATTCAGAAATAAATGTTATATTACGATGAAAATGTCCAATATTTTGTGCTCAAAATTACTGCATAACACAAGAGGGAAAAATATTTTGCGATTAAAATAATCGTTAATACCAACCTAACGGATAAGTTTTGCGCTGTCGATTGTGCAGATAGCGAATGAAACTGACGGAGAAAAATATTTAATGAGCAACGGGGCGATTATTTTATGTGATTTCTTCTCGTCTATTGACGGTTTTATCACCACGACTGATTTGTTAAAGGCAAGCATTGTTCGTTCATGATAATAAACCTTGAACGGATGTGAATATAAATCCATTCGAGCATCCATATTCCAGTCGGGGTATACTAATCTTTGCTCGTTTCTTCTTTTCAAGATGGCGTTGCTTCCAAGTGTATTTTCCTGACTAAATCCATAAATTTATCAACATTTGAGCTGTTCAAGACAAATGTTAGAAGGCTAGTTTTATAGGGAAATTTGGGTGGAAGTTAAGATGAGACGTGAAGCATTTAAAGAGTGCCTCAGTTATATGCTCAGAAAAATTTTGCTGCAACTTGGTGCATGCGATGTGTTGTGATCGTATCGGCGTCAACCGGTCTTATTTCATGGCCGTTCCGCACCCACACTCTTGAATGCTCTCAATGACACCGCGTTGTTCCATTTTGTCTGTTATCTTTTCGTTTACAAGTTCATAGGATACTACTATGCACCTCAATCGTTTCTATTGCTTTATTCTGATCTTCTTCTTCATTTGCATGCTTTTTTAAATCCTAATTACCGCCGATGAAAATATTCAATGAATTTCCCGTTGAAGTAGAAGAAAAAGCTGCATTAGCAGAGCCTAAAATAACCTTAATGGGCCAGTAGAAAGAAGTGCAAGTCTACGAGAACAGTATTGTCATCCAGTGGATTTGTGAGGGTGAGGTAATTCTACAATTTCAAAAAAGGTATTTATGTTGTGAAATATTCTTTATTACTAAACAAATACTCCTCTTCACATAACAATTTAGGAGACAATCTAAGAATGTAGCAAATAGAGTTAATTAATGTTTTGTTCGCTCTCTATCCTAGGTAAAGTGACGCGAAATGTTTTTGATCGAAATTGAAGCGGCGAAATTGCTTTCGCTCATAAGCGCATATATTTGCAGTAAAGAAAAGTAATCGCATTTCTGAAATTAGATGTTACGATGCGCGAACCAATCGAAAGTTTCGCGGTTTTTTAAAAAGTGACCCTGACATGTATCGTACAATCAGTCAAAATTGAAATGGAAAAAAGACGCGACCTCATCGCATGACGATTTCTATCCATAATGCAAACAGTTTCGTTAGGATTCACAAGAAGAAAAGCATTCAAAAACAATTCAATTAACAGCGTTTAGCGATTTGACCCGACTATTTTTTGCGCTCATGATGTGTTCACTCGTGGAGCTTTTCAACGAAACCGATACCGTTCGACTATCGTCGTAAATGACACTGCAATTTTCAAGTCATTCACGATCGTTTACATTTGGTGTTAATTAAGCTCAGGCATCGTTCCAACTTATACACCTGATTGGCTCATCTTGAGCATTCTGTCGATGTTCTATTAGAAATAAAAACGTGGAAACCATTTTTCGATATGCTATCATCGAAGTGAAGTCCAAGTTTCAATGACTGAAAATGTGGAAGTAGACATGGCAAGTACGACCAACTTCTTGTGCGTCTTAAAAGAAATTCTTCGGGCAATCGGAAACAATGCGAACCCTTCCGATACTGCATGGCTAATATGGAAAAAAAATGAAGCGTTCTTGCTTCTTCGCCTCGAGTTGTGAGAGCAATTCAGAAATTTGTTATTGCAAAAGCCGCAAAGTTGCGCTGCCTAGGACGGCCGTTTACGTGTTGATTGTCCTGTAAAGTATTCTCTTAAGCACTCAAATCCCTTGCGCATAGCGGTGTTCCTTGTTGCCATCTGTGTGTCACAATTTTTGTGCCAAGTTGTTAAGGTCGGCTTAGCCGTTGTTGAGCCGCTATCAGATATGTGATGCAGTTAAAATCAATCAACCCTTAGGCATCGATGAGGCCCACAAAACGAGAATGACTTTCGATTTGAGCGGGCCCGCTAGATTTGGCATCAAAATGCAAAAAAAAGCATTCAAAATGGTTTTAGATCAATCTCCATATTCCCTTCCGACAAGACGCATTTGCACGAAAAAACTCTGTGATAAATTGCCTTAAAGATATATGAAAATCCACGGAGCCACAGATGGAGAAGCAATTTCGGCGAATTCCATCTACGCTACTTGCATCTTTTCAAAATGACAAAAGCAGTGGCCTCTATCCCGTTTTCTATGCCACCAAGTTAGCGATCCCGTCTACTTACTTCTAGCCAACGGCTTATCTCAGAAAAGCTGCCACTTTGACGTCTCCCTTGTCACAGGATGCAATCATTCAACGAGTGAAAACAACTCGGCGAGGGAGCAGCAATCGGCGTTCGTTTTTTTGCAAGAGCGATAATCGCAAGAAATAGAAGCCGGATGTAAGCGCAGTTCGCATTTCTCCCTGCTAGGTTTCCTGCACAAGCTATTCTATGGCGATGTACTTTTTCAAACCCCATCGGTTACCAACGACACTACTGAGATCGCTAAGAAAATTTTTTTTGTTTTCTTATTTTCATTCGCCTTATTCATACTTTCTTCCGCCCTTTAATTATATATATATATATATATATATATATATATATTTATATGATGAGAGAATCAATTAACGCTTGGAAATGATAACAGCATATCGTTCTAGTTCTTGCGCTGAGAATTTTTCACGAGATCTACGAAATTCAGTTGAAAATGTCTTCTCAGAGCACAATATTTCTCAAACCGGAAGCAATGACAATTTTCTCTTAGCCACGTATTGATGAACGCTAAACAAATAAGCCAATGAATTCGCACATATAATGCAGAATTTGGTATGTCATTGTTATTTTGCATTTCTAATATTCATCCCATTTTTGCGTTAAACATTAAAAAAGTCAGGATTGCTCTAGTATCTACTGACTTCTACTAAATTTCAAAGTCAATTCGGATATCTACTAAATTCACTTCTCCATTCCCTCAATGCATGTTTCCATCTATTTTTTGTTTTCTTCTACTTTGAATGAATACGAGTGCAAATATCAAAATTCGTGACAAGGGGATTAAATCTTTCCGGTTTTATGCGATTCCGCGTTGAAAAGATTTAAGTATAAATGCGACAATTCTAGTTTCCATAAGAGTTTCGTTGGAGTTTCGCATAAAGCGGTCCTATAATAAAGCTGTACGATGAACTGCAACTTCCACAACAACTCTTTATTGTTTTATAAAATTGATGCTTCTATTTGCTCAAAATTTTGTTCATTGCCACCAAAAACTGGCCTCTCAAAAATTAATTCTTTGATGAC
This sequence comes from Toxascaris leonina, assembly GCA_022844705.1. Taxonomy (NCBI): domain Eukaryota; kingdom Metazoa; phylum Nematoda; class Chromadorea; order Rhabditida; family Ascarididae; genus Toxascaris; species Toxascaris leonina. The sequence goes on from JAARMF010000051.1 coordinate 10,615, forward strand.
CATTTAGATTTTCAATTACATTTTCTTCTTCATTCGGTTTTCTAGAAAATGACATTTTCTTTTGAAACTTGCTAATTGCACTACATTCGCTACCTCTTTCTTTCCACTCTCTCTCCCCTTCTATTACCCTCGAATGAAGATTTATAGCTATCGAGATGACAAATCTAGTTCCATAGAGCCTTCGAATGTGAAATTGCTATTTTTTCGTTGGGTATTCGATGATCGCGATTGCATCACACGAATTGTGGCTAATATCACGAATCGCCAGCTGATGTTTCTTTTTTGACTGTCTCTTCAATAGATGAGGACGTCAAGTATATTAAATTAGGTTGTGTATTTGTGACTTCACTTAAATATAGTTAATTAGAATCGCAGTTTTGCGTAATCGTTTCAGTTGACACTTCATTCTGCATTAGCTACACCTCAGCGTCAATTTCATTCCCAACTTAAACTACTTACAAAACCTGAGAAAAATGCTGGTGTTGAAAGCTGCTCCCACGATGTGCACTTCTGTATGTATAGCTTGCGCGAGATCACTCCACCACACCTGGCACAGGTGAATAGGAAAAGACTTTGGTCAAATTGATTGGATTATAATTTCAGGAACCGTGTGAAAATTTTGCTGTGCAACTCGAACAAATATGTTGTGGTTTTTAGCCGAAAAGCGATGATACAACGGATGTGTCCACAGAATCAGTCGCCTTTGTGAGAGGATGACTTCTTCCGGTTCTCAGGCGACTCAATTAGAATCACTGTTTCGCGCAGTCGTTTCACTTGACACTTTGTTCTGCATTAATAACACAGCAGTGTTATTTTCACTTCCATTTCAACCTGGTTAAAAGCTTGAAAGAAGCTTTTGTGTTGAAATATACCACGCATCTGAAATATGTTCAAAGGTGCGGGGAAGAATGAATTCCAATTCGTGACTGTTCTGTGTAAGCGATAGCCGAGAATTAGGTCTCGAAAGGCTAGAATTTTCTTGGAAGACATGGGCTGACTGGGGCATTATGAGGCTAGTCTCGTCCATGTCGAGCGGTTGAAGGGGAGGGGGAGGGGGGAAGGGGGGAGGGGTTGGTCGATTTGAGGAGCATCTTGAACACGGCCGCAGCAGCGTCTTACCTGTGCACAAGTGTCGCACGCGTGGGACGGCTGCAGTGGTCATTATTGTCACGGGCGGCGACCGTTGCTACCTGTCTGCTGTTGGGTGACTGCTGTGTGCCGTGCCGTTGATCGGAGTTGTCCACTCGGAATGCACTGTCCACACAAGCTCACGCATCTTATTTACGTTGTGCTGCCGTCTCGCCTACTCGCTCGCTTCACCCTTCCTCTTCATTTTAGAACTTACTAATATGCTAATTCTCGTATGATTTACCTCCTCTATATCGTTGCAATCAATCCCTTTTCGGTATAAAACTGTCTTTATCAAGCGAGCTTCCATCAATTGAGCCATAATGTCACCCACAACAGGTGAAGTTTTAGAGCTGAAAAACATTGACAGAGGCATGTTATCGTTGCAGCGATCCACTTTAAAAAAGAGATAATATCTGAGCCAGTTTTGGCACGTCTTATCGCAACCTAGGAAGGCCACTGCTACACTGAAGCCATCTGTGTCTTATCTGTTTTGTCGCCACGAATTCCTCTTTGCGTTGAGTCACATTTGGTGTGCACACATAAGAGTTGCCATGTAACTTCTACAGTTTTATTGTGCCAGATTACTTTTTCTTTGCATTAAATTCTGCTTCTCTTAACAACCTCACCGCTCAAATTTTGCAGAAATTTCACACAACTTGTTGCAAAAAACTTCCAAATTTGAGATTGTATTGCGGTCTCTGTATCATATTTGAGAGGCCGAACATCGTCAACTTAGGTACTGTTGCAACTTAGGTACTGCATTGTCTATATATGTCGTCGTTCAGTAGTTGAAAATATGAAGGGCGGCAACTTTTCAGCGATTATGTGTTAAGACGATAAAAACTGCTTGAAGCATATGTCATGCGATTTGATCTCCGCAAACAAGATATCGTCACTAATCAGAGAAACTGATTTGATAAGGTAATTGATGTACGCATATATACTGCAAAATGCATCAAAAACAACTTCCCCCGTTCTGCGCGAGTTGTCGATTCTTTCACAGAGTCTTTCAGATGATTTCGTTATTTCCGCAATGCTTGTTTATTTTCACTTTCTTTAGACATTTCTGTAGTAAATTCTGTTATTTTAAAGTATTACTTCCTGTAATATACTGCCTTTGCGAAAATAAACTGACACATGCAGGTGTAAATTGATGCAACTAATGCAGTTGAATAGTTTCTTGCTTACCTCTTTCATTTTTACTTGGAAATAGCTAGAAATAAAATTTAGCCGATTTCTAGAAGAGGGTAAAATCACGGAGATTTTTGGTTGTCTTCTTGCTGGTCATTCGCTCGCAAATAAGCAGTCACTTTTGTTCTCTAACCAGCTGCTTTCCATTATGCATGCCGGTTGCTTCTGCCATTAATTTCTTTTTACGCAGTTGTACTTTGGGTGTTCAACTCCTTCCTCGTCACTGTCTTTCTCCTTCCTCCACCCCCCTTTATTACCTTTCATCGTTACTGACTCCTGATTAAAGATACTAATCTCGATGAAACTGGCTCATTCCCAGTGGTTATTTTGATTGGGACTGATACTGCACTTGGACTGATGCATCGTTTTATATGCTTCTGCAATTTTCCATCCCCAAAGGGCATTATGGCTATGTGATGCCTACATGCATGTCTCTACGTCGGCTTATTTAGCTCTAAACCACTTGAAGCTAATAAACCTAGAAATATCAAATTTGATGCATATAAAGGTAGATTAAGGTGCGGCCACCAATATGGACTTTCAAATTGATGCGTAAACGCCGAAATGAATTTGAGGCACTTAAAAATGGCAAGAAATTTTCGCGTGTTTTGCTATCTCGTAGAATGCATTTTGTGCCTATTGAATAACAAATAAACGGAAAACGAGAGTGACTTTCGTGATTTGAGCTTTTGCAATACCGTTCATCGCATCAAAAAAACACAAATAAAACAACTCCGCCAATACATTCATATTTTCACTGCTCCGATCGCTCTACAAAATTTTCACGAAATTTTATTTTGTTCTGCTATTGTGTCGATTCAAAGTGAAAAATGCAGTTGGTCGAAAGGAGTATGTAGGTTAGGATTTAGCACATTATAATCTTTTTTTTTTTCACGATTGATAGGTGACATTGAATATTTGTATAGGAGGTGCCATCCGATGGTATAGGTGACACTCACTAAATTTGCTTAGCTTGACTTCAATGATTTTCGTAATGAACTTTTGTATAGTTATTTACGACTATGATCTTTTTATGATGCATTTTGCATGCGCAAATTTACAGAAACAATCAAAAACGAGGCAGGTCTCTATGAAAGATTTGTATGAGCTTTCAGCATGTCTGAAATGTAATAGCCTTATTGCGCATATTTTGCTATTTGTTTGTTGGCTGATTAAGCTGTTCGGTCGGATCGTTGAAAGCCCATATAGTGCCAGTCTATCTGCTGCGCTTTCCCATTCGTCTAAAATGCATGCACTAAATTTCGCGGTATTTCTATGCACTAGAAGATTTTTAATCGTTCATTTTAAGACATCCCTCACAAGTCTAGAAAACAAGTTCACGAGTTGTCGTAGTTCGCACCTTTTTCATCTCTTTGACTAATGATTTTTGTGATTGCGAAAGAAGAATTAAAAAGGGCTGAATATACAACCTGAAATTTGACGGCCTTATATTATGAGAATTTTTGACTGTATAGGTAGTGTGAACGACTCGGCTAGAGGATCCTTAGTCGAATGAAATTTTTTTGAAGTGCAAATTGCAGTTATTCATTTGACGGTGATATCAAAGTACAGAGAAATCATTGCAGACGCATCACATGTGGTAGATGGAGAGAACACTCGGAAGGCGTCGTTGTCTGATGGGAAACCATTTCAAGGTTGCTCCCCCGATGTTCATTCCTAGTTTTTCCATTGCGCCTCACCTCTTGCTGCCTCTTGATGATGCTCTTTTTTTTTTGTTAAATTGCACTATCCGCACGTACAGTTTTTGACCAAGCTTGCCGCCGTTCACACTTTTCAGCGATTTGATTACTTTTACGTGGAACATTAAGGCCCTCTTTTCTTCTCTTTCTTAGTTGCTGTGAAATTCATTGCCAAGATCATATGCAATACGGAAGAAGAGGACCAGAGTTCAGGCAAGAAAGTTGCGCCAGTTGGTAAATGAACTACCAAACTCGCGAAGGAGGGAGGGAGGGAGAGTTGGTGAAAGGCGATGAAAATATTCCATTTTTGCCTTTTTAAAATCTACTTTAATATGTTCTGTGTTTGAGTGCGTCCAGTGCTTAGTAGGGAGTAACAAGGATGATCTGGCTAGCAGCCAAGACTTTAACATAAATCTTCTATGTTATGTCAGTTCATATTCTCGTCAAAGATGCTGTTTATCCCATTCCAAGAGCTTTCTTCGATTAGTGACGTCCCATTGACCGGAAAGAGCGAAGTACAACATTAGCAGCTTGTTTTGTGAACTTAATTTTAGCACATATGTAACTCCTAATGAGCAGTGATAATTAACGTAATCATTATAGGTGAGTGTTCGCGACTCTCGCAAATATCTGCTACGGTTTTTTCCACCTCCAGAATGTTGCCAATTTTCGAGCAAGATGTCTTGCTTCATTGCGATCTTCTATTTCGTCTCATCGATAAGTGCATGAACAGCTAGCAAGATGGCTTCCTATATGACAGTTGTATGTAGTGAATTATGCACTATGATGCGCTCTTCACCTATCCTTTGGTAAAGCGCATTGTGCGCCAATATCTGGGGTGTGCGCACATATATGCGTGTCTGCGTGACATTTTCATCTCAAGAATGATTAAAACTGAAATTAGGATATTTGAGGGGTACGGTGTACACCATAACGCCCTTCCACCTCATTTTCTATATTGATTTATCAATTTCGAAAAGTCGCTTAAATTCATCGCTAAATTCACATACATTTTATGCTGGGCGGATATTAGGCTTACACCAATCGTGTTATAGAGGAATAAACTTTGCGACAAGTTTATAGCTATGGGCGCATCAGCTTCAAATAAAATTGACGCACTGATAAGCATATTTTATCACTTATTGGCGACTTCAAGAATTGCTTCATAAGATATGTTGCATTTAAAGGCGTACAATATGCCACTCTGTCTGGTGCACTTATCCATTTGCTTGTTTGCTGCTAAAATGAGCTTCATCTCTGACATTGTTAGTTGCTCAGTCGCCGCTCTTGCATATGTTTATCACTCCCATTTTTATCGTCTTTTTGCAAGTAGAATGTTTCAGTGATAGCCCTCTTCGTACGATCTGAAATTTACACCTGAGTATTTCTTCGAATTTGCGTCACACCATTGCTTGAGTTGTTTAAGAAAAACACTTTAGAAGCATCAAATGGCCATTCGTATGGCACATCTGTTTTTGTCTATGCGTTTAGGCGACGTTTTACTGAAATGTCCGCCCAATGCAAATGATGCGCCGAAGAGAGAATTATGCGATTATGCGAAAAGTGGTGCAATGTGTACAAAAATAAGAGCGCAATGAGTATGACAAGTTTCGGCATCCACCTCGCTTCCTCCATCTTCCTATTCTTACCTCATTCTTAGAAGCCGATGGAGAATTTTTTTTGTTGTTGAAGAAATCGGTCATGTTCTATGTGGCGTGATTAATTTGCGTGTCAGTGCGCCTTTTTCGACTCTTTGGATCGGGCTTACAGTTGTTTTACTATCTTCCAAGTTAACGCTTCAACGGATGCAGTATGTGAATTTTCAACGAGCGAACGCTTTTTGCTCGCCTTTTGATATCATCATTGTAACTTTTTTTTTGTGGTGTGCCCGTTTCTCACGTTTTCGGAGCTCTTCTTCGTCCTTCCAGTCGCTGCATATGAATCGTTCATCGTCTCTCATGCTGCATATATGCATCGTTCTGCAACCTTGTCACAAGGAACTTTCACTTGCTTTTACTCAACACTTTCACACCTATTTCAAACTTCAGAAGAACTAATACCGATAGATGACTAGGCAAAGCTCGTAGAAATTTATAATAATTTTTGATGGAAAAGAAGTATCACCAAAACGCGAATAGTTTTTCTCCTGTAAGCGCTTATGATGGTATTGAGCAGTTGAGCAAGTAAGTTTTTTCAGCAAAATTGCTTCGTGTAATTTTCCAAATGACTGCACTAAGAAGTCTCTTTTTGTCTTAGATAAGGAATGCTTGTAGAGGAAACGACTTACATTCGATTGCTTTATTATTTTTATCTTCTTGAATACGTCTACGTCTATCAGCAGTGCAATAATTTAACTCAGTGCAATTCACGTAGCCACAAGACCTTGAATGCTTGCGAAACGTCTGTTGTCGTAGATAAACTACCGTAGAAATTGAGAAACTTTAGATGCCACCCTAGAGATATGTGAGGTAAGGAAAGTGCAGGTGAAATTTTATCAGTCGATCTGTTCAGACGATTGGAGAAGAACTCTTAATAGATGTTACGAAATTTTAGCAGAAAAATCTTGAATGGGATGTATCGAATAGATGCTAGAGTTCATTCGAGCAGCAGTATTTGGCAAAAAAAAGCACATGTGCGAACGACATTTTACGAATATCAGACAGAAGTTCAGGACAGGTGCTTCGCGTTGAAGATGACTAAGAGAATGATTGCGCTGCCTTTGAAAGCGATACGTACATTTACCATTCGGAACAACAGCATCGCATTTGCATAGTATCGCTGCGCTTCGCTACAACATGCGCATATGGTTGGTTGTATCCGTCAGTCTGTTGATGTGTGGAGCGAATCACAACCACATTTGTTCGACATCATATATCGTCAGTTGCGCTCTGCTTAAAATGAGTATTTTCTGCACGCAAATTAGCTGTGAAAACTGCGAAAACGTTGCGTGAAATTTTCCATTCCAAATACATCATCCCCGTGTAAATTGGGCACTTCCTATGGAACTGCCTTCAGTCGTAATGATTTACCCATAATTTTAGCTTCAACCGTTGATTACGAATTGATTATGCTGATTTCGGTAAGAGGTTGATTGAACGCTGGATTGATTTTCTTCTTGTGAAACGGTCATCCGATTAAGAATTCGAGCAATCGTTTTGGCAGCATCAATATTTCTAGGGTGCGCATCCTACATATATTAGCTGCTTATCACGGCAGGTCTTTGTTTGTAATTTCTGGTAAGGTAGAGTTGATGGGATGAAGATCGATAGAAAAAAACAACGCCGAGACTTTAAAGTCCACAGCGTTTTGTTATTTTTATTTTTTCTCGAGAGTAGAACCGAACGGTTCAATTTCAATCCCTGAGCGAAGTTTTTTTAAACGGAATATTGCTGATCGATCGTTTTGTTTTCTTTTTTTGAAGAAGAAGAAGCAGAAAGTATCGAGTTCGGTCTTAATTTCGCTAGTCTCGTCGTTTTTCAACCACCTTTCTAGGGAAGTGGTTAAGACACGATGAGAATATTCGTTGTAAGACGTGCCAAAAGTTGACCTTTTTTCCTCTCATTATCTCCTCTAAGAAAAAGCGACCAACTGTTTCTAGTGGGCACTCTCTTAAAGCGATTGTTCAATGGTTGTGCTCGTACATAGCTATTGCATTTAATCAATTTGTAACAGATCGGATGCTTTGTAGTGAGTTGAAGCGCTCTTTTGCACAAATACCCAATTTCCATTAAACTTCATTCGTTGATGTTTGCCGAGTGAAGCCTCACATCGCTTCTTCGCTTTGAGCCCATCAACGACATCATCGCATTGTTCGATCGACATTTTTTGCAGCCGTCAAAACATTGAAGCATCACTTCAAGATTGCAGCCTTCTCTTTTTCAGCTTATCACATTCCTAACAGCTTCATTTTCACTTCTTTTTTATTTTTCCTACTCTCAAATCTTTTCTTTCTCACTTTCCACTTGTAAAACATTTTGAACGTTGTTTTGTATGAGTTATTCACTAAAACAAGTTATTGCTGAAAGTATGATGTGATTCCATTTGACATATAAGCTGCGTTCGGTTGAATTTTTTCACTCGTGAAGTTGCTCTTGCAGCGTCTTTACCATCCGATTTTGTTGAAAGCACTCGTCGATAAGGTGTTGTACGCTAGATTCTCATTAATTCTCATCTTCGTGAGCATATCCATCTTTCTGCACATTCGAATCCAACATAAGTGATAAACAATAGTGGAGAATACATCAGCTTATTGACCAAGTTTATTTTCGCAACTTTAAAAATGTTTGGGTTTGTTGCCTTGGTATGGTCAGCGGACATTATTTGCACATGAACGTTGTATTTTTTCTCGTGTTTTTTCTCGCGCAGCTTGAATCAATATTAGAGTGACCACTACGCTTTTGTTCAGGCTAGTCGTAGCGGAGTCCACTGAAGACGATCGACCGTTAAGGGTGAGCTGTAGCGAAGATGCTGCGGCGGAAAGAACTCCACTTGATGTTCTTCTTCTCTCTTGTCGCGAATATTGCATCGCAGTCATCAGGTTGCGTTTTTTTTCTCACCTTTCAGTACAGATGGTGTACATAGCGATGACCTTCCACTTTATTGCCGCAGTACAGTATGATGCAGCATTTCAAACCATATTTTGTACTTGAAATATTGTACACTTTACATAGCTATACTATACCCTGCTTTAACCAATCCAAAAATTCCATCGTCATGCTTTACGACAATAAAATATTGTTGTGCACATTGATAAAATGCCGGCACTAATAGTGTTAATGGAGAATTTCACTATTGATTGTTGATAGAGAAAGAACTATAGCGCTTATTGCATTTTGCGTTTTTTTTTTTTTTTTGTTTTCTATCGCTGCAAAAAAGTGCACATAAATAATCGCTATCGGCAACAGATTTTTTCCTTCTTATTATACAATGATTTTTTCCTAAATATTAGCAGCTATGATTCATTCGTTATGCATATGGAATGAGTTTTTTTTGTATTCATCGTCGTCACAAATATATACACCATGTTGTTTATCGCATATTAATTGATACTTTTTATAGAAAATATTTTTACACCTACGATTCATATAGGATAGATGGGAGGAATAGATCGAAGACACTGATATCTACGATGAGTCACACTTTTTACAAAAGAAATGAGCGCTTTTAAAGATAGTGGAAAATATGAAGAGATTCTCAGCGACCTTTTCGAGTTGATTCGTTTACGTCGATGCGTCTAATTTTTCCACGTTTATTTCTGCGAACTAACTTGATATATCTATGGCATTTTTTTAAAAAAATTTTCATTACTAACATCGTTCAAATAAATTATGGCCAGCCTCTGAGTTAAAACAAACCGTACCTAAGCATCTTACATTCAAGTCAATTAACACAAGCGTAAATTTGGCTATTTGATCGATGGCCACTACTTTTGAGACACAAAACAAGAAAAGAAGAGAATCTAGCTGCTTACTTTCTCTCATCTTCAAGTTATATTTCACTAGCAGTGAACTGAAGGGATGCGAAATAAACAATTTTTTTTTTTTGGGAGAGAATTTTACTGAACGCATTTTTGTGGGTGGTCGTCCGAAAAGCACATTTTTCTGCTCTCAGATTTATAGCAGTTATTTAGTAGCAATTTATATTCCATAATTGTTCCCCAATGTCCCATTAAATATGATAAACAAAGTAGCAGCTATGGAGCACTCTTTAAATTGTTAGCTGTAATTTTGTGTAAAGTCTTGAAATTTCGCCAACTGAAAAACTGACTGTCGCCACGCAATTTTGCATGAAGCGCTTTCAAATCGCTGTATCAGTTTTTTGTAATCTCACAAAAGGCCAACAATATTTTATGAGCGTTAAGACAAAATCGCTTCCTCATAGGCACATATAGGTGTGGACGTATGTGTGCATGAGTGTGTCATTGTGTGTTTGCTTGTTTGCGGGTCCGTTGAGTAGTTTCAACTCACAGTAGTTGAGGAGCAAAGAAATTCAGTGACTCTAAACTAAACAACAAATAGTCAGCTGTAATAACTTTCAATTTGACAAATTCACTTGCAAAGGATATCAAAAAATTCACATATATTTTGAACTAGTCCGGTTGGGGTTTCCATTATGAAATTTTGGAAAAGAGCGAATGCTTTTTAGAAGTGATCGATTCAGTTAAAATGAGAGCACATTACTGCATATTTTGAATTGTTTGCCCAGAATATATGAAACCAGTTGATCTGTTAGCAAAACCGATGAGATAGGCATCGTGACTGTAGAAGGAAGTTGCAATAAGAGTGCACTAAATTTGTGTTTTTAATAGAAAAGTTGTTTCACCGTTGAAGGCTGGTTCTTCTTTTGAATATTTCATTCACTCGAGCAAATAGAACTTGTAATCTCTTCAAGCCTCATGAATACCTTTGCATATAGGGATCATATTTGATCCATTGCACGAGCACATATGCTCAGATTTTTCTTCTTCAATCAATCATCCATCTTCATAATTTGCGTCACAAAATTGAGCTCGATTTCATACACTGAATTGTTAGTGAGTGTTTTTTTTTTTTTTTTTTTTTTTTTTGAGAAGGAGGAGGTGGATAATCTTTCGGCTTATGACAATGACAGCTTTGAGCGAATAGTAACATTTGCATCCGACCTCGGCTAGGTTATTAGTGGATGACCCTTACCTCGTCTCTAATCTTTTCTGTATACACGCTTCCATTCGACATCAATGTGCACCATTAGCAAGACAAAAGATGTCGCATACATCACACATCGCACAACGATGTCGTTCGTTGCAATGTGAAAATTCTGTCAACGTGATTTACACATTAACACGACAGCTAAAATCCAATGTTGTCAGGCACTCATTCTTTATAATTCAAAACTTCCCTTTTTGCCCGCTAAAGTATTCTGTAGTGCGCGTAAGCACTGCGCAAACACTACTAAAAACTGTCACTTTTTTCATTACTCGGGAGATTCCCACCGTCAGGTCACGATTCGGCTCAGTCAATAGTATATTTCTTTAAAGCAGATCTTTCGTAAAACCACAAACGATAATTTTCCTTCCAAAAGTTTTTCCTATTCATAAATCTATTATATTTCCACTCGCTATAGCAGAGATACATGCCTGCAAAAAAACGAAGAACAAAGGTTTTTGCATCTGTACGATTTTCTTCTGCATGAATGCGTTGCATTTAATGAAACGATAGTTGCTCGTTTATCTCTTTTCTCTGCATAAAAACGGTATATGAAATGTTTTTGCAATGCAAATGCTATTTTGCAATACATCAAATTGCAACATCTTGCAATGAATTTAAAATGGTCTCTCCAATTGTTAACGTTATTTGGCCTTTGCTTGGCTTCAAATGAGAGATTTTGGAGGTGTCAAAGCATTCTTGAAGTTCTGCATTGTAGTACAAAGTCGACGGATTTGCAATCTTTCAGAGGAATCACCGTTCGTTACAAGGCCTAAATCGGAACCTTATTACGTCTCGGAAGGCGAACAAGGAGTGGTGCTGGAGTGCAGCTTTTCCGCTAAATTTTCCAACAAATCTCGCTATGAATCTAGTTGGACAGCTGTTACTGGTGATGTTCCCAGGTGGAGTCTCCTCTCATTTCTGTTCTCCAATTAATACTTGTTAGCCGGGAACTAAAGTGTTTTAATAAAAAAATTTTATTTCTAACATTTTCATTGCAAAATTATTCTGCGATGAGAAGTGAATAGTTGATTCTTGTTGTGAAACAAAACTGCGAAAGAAGCAATTCGCTAAGATTGGCTGAAATTAAACTTCATTTGACAGTGTTTCATGTAGTATGACTGTAAGTGCAGTCGCTTAAAGTCGCTTCCTTCCTCATATATTCTTTAAGTGTTAAAACTTCAGGCATTTGACACGAAATGAGGTTTCATTTGTGAAGTCACGTTACGATCTTTTGGCTGATGATGGCCGATACAATCTGCGAATAAGACGAGTTGAACTACTTCGCGATAATGGCAAATTTTATTGCACAATCCTGGATAAGGAATCTGGATCACAGAAATCAGCTGCTGCAACAATCGTCGTTCTTGGTATGTTGTGATCGACATTTCACTGAGCGCTTTTTTATGGCTTTATGCAAATCTTTCATTATTTGTGCTAAGCAAACTATTTGTGCTAATATTGTGAGGTTCTTTCGGCGCATCGAAAGTGCTTACTCCACTTTGTTAATAGCAACATCTAAGAGGGACTTATTTTCTGTATGGGAATCTTAACCGAGGATTCTGAGATAGGCGGCCGGTAAAAAGGCTTATCGAGGCACCTGGACGATTATTCTGTTCACTATCTGCCTCAAGATAGTCTTGAATAGTTGTTCTTGCTCGCTGCATTAAAAATATTCTTGACACATTCCTTGGCACTTTCACCGCTTATGGCATCAGAACTGCTTTCACCCACATTTCTTCGTTTTTACATAATCTAACCGCACGTGTCGACCGTGTTTGAGCAGGAAAAGAACGGGGAATTCTTTCATTGCATGTGATAGCGCGTCATCATTCCTATAGATATAGCCATCATCGCAGTATATTTCTATACGAAATCTTGCTGTGTTTAGAGAATATGCGCATTTTCAGCAGCTTTTTGCTGAATCATAAATATAAGTCTTCTTACCAACGGCTATCTCCCTGATCATTGTCCAAGTGCTACTGAAGTAGGTTAATGACGAGTGTGGCTAACAAAAACTACGAAAGTGTGAAATCGGGTAGTGGCTAGTATACTGAGTTGACAGTCGTTGGCGCGTTTGCGATCTTCTCGGTTATGTGTTGTAGTGGATTCCTTTCAACAACTCGTTCGATATTCCTCGACGCGGACCCATCTTAAGACGACTTTTTGCTCCAAAAGTTGGCACAGTAGAGGCGAGCGAAGTGCTTGTTGCCTATTTAATGCACCCTGTTGAGATGTTTCCAATTGTGTTGTCCGCTCCGAAATCTCCACTCATATATCTACTATACATTCCTCATCGTTCACTTAACCCTCAACCATAGCAAATGAATCTGAGCACGATTCCCTCCTCAGCATTTCTGGAGTTGACTTCGCTGACCGGAAACCAAATAAAAACTGAACGAGTCAAATTTCACTGAAACATATATTTAAAAAATTCAGCGATTCTCGCGAATCTCTAATATGTGTCACATTTCTAATAATTGCCGATTATGCAACAGGTTCCTTTGAAATTGCCATATTACTAGTAAATCGCTGTCAAGTAACACCTTCATTGACCAGTAGATAAGCACTAGTTAAAAATAAAATGCGTGCTCGCGTTTGTTCCTCTCGTTGTGGTCTCTCTTTGATGTGGGGGAACGCTGTCCTCACAACAAAAGCGCATTCCATTGTTATGCACTCATAAACGTCATTTTCATCATTCGAGAAGTCGCTAAGTCGCTTTCAACTATTCGATTGGATCGTCGTAGGTGATCGCAAATACGCTGTGATCAAATCTAAAAGTTTACAATCATCTCTTTGAGAGAAAGTGGCCATATTCCATATTCATCCTCTAATCGAGGCGATGTTCCACTTATGATGCACAGTGTTACTCATTTTGCTTAAATTTCTAAATTGAATTACTCCGATCCACATAAATGACAGTTTTCCGACATATATTTAAATGATTTGAAGTAATAAGTTCTTACAGTCCATCTTTTCGTAGGAGAAAACTTTGCGCTCTCTAAGGCATCTGATACATCAGTTGCCTTCACACAGCGTCATATCTGTCTTATATTTTCCGAATAAGCGGAAACACTGAGCTGGCTGGCGATGATATTGATGGCACACGATGTTGCGTGAGGATTTGGTCTGAAGATTAGAGTGTCATTACGATAAGTGACTATTGCACCTTCACAATGAGCGACGCTAATGTGTTGTTGCAAGGTTGGTATCGACCAGTAATGGGGTCACATTGCTCGTCGTTTTATGGCGCATCGAAGGGATGATCTACTAGTGTGATCACCTCGCTAAGGCAATTCTGCCAAAGATACGAGATTGTTCGTGCTGATAACGTCTCGATCGGCACGGTCCCTCACAACACGCCAACCTTTGCACAAAAGCGACTCGCAAGTTCTGGCTGCTAAATTTGTGCGACAACAGATGACGCACTGATTGATCAGCTATTGTTTAGATCTTTGGTGATCTGATGTACTGCGTCGTCCGAAGTATGATGCATTAGGGAACCGTCGTTCATCGTCCCTTAAAAGGCCACTGCAATATTCCCTGAGGAAGTTAGATGGCGTGGAATACCTCAGAGAGGTCGTACATAATATAGCGAAGTGCCTGTCTTTCCAAGATGTCGAAATCCCTCATCACTTATAATTTTATTCTTCAGAAATGATTGATTTTCATGATTCCACAAATTTCCTCACATAATTCGACGGAACAGAATTTAAAATTGTTGGAATAAAAGGAATATGTCTGGCAAAGCGTTGCTCCGCCATTAAGCGCATGAAGAAAGCGTGATCTTTCAGTTCGCGTGCAAGTGAAATTACAGAAGGAGATGCGGATGCGATGGATTGTTAGAATGTTTGTTTGTTGGAATAACCCAATCCTAGCCACACTATTTGCATACGTCGTTCATTGGACGCCATTGAAGGACATCGTGTGCAAGAACTCACATTCACGGTATGCATACCGTGTGCATTGTGCTCGTCCCCTATTGTGATGTCCAACTTGCACATTACTTGCAAGTGTGAGAGCCCTTGATGGTTCATCATTTCAACTCACTCAGCAAGACAACATTTATGCAACGTTGAACGAAGTGCTGCTCCAGAAAGCGCTCTTACCGATATGAATAGATAGATCGCATTTGCATTCGATACGTCTATTATCACAAAAGTAATGATCACCGCACAACGGCACAACTCTGTTCTGCACTATTTGCAATAATAACGTTTATTGCATAGCCACACTGATATTCGTAAATAATATTGCAGAAATTGCAAAAGACGATTTTCTTTGAGTGGGGGATTCATATGCATAATAGTGATGCTGATGAATCTCACGGGAGCGATTTCACGAAAGCGTTCTGCCTTTTCGTGTTTTGACATGCACTCTCACTCGTGAACACAACGCATCAACTTGCATTGCAACAATCGCATGCTATTCCCTATAGCAATTATTGATAGCAATCCACATGCAACGTATCCTGTAAGCAGTCTATTCTGATATATCGTTCGGAGTTATTGCATCCTGCAACTTATGATTGGGCGTTGAAGCGTCGAAGCGCGCAAAATAACACTTTTTATTACTCATTCGCAACATTTTTGACATCGAGATTACACAACTGAGGTGCGGTTCATAGTATCGACTTAGCCACATCTATTTTCAGCGGTCTTAATTCGGGAAAAAAAAAAGAACTATGGTTGTCAAAAATGTTTCGCATTCCGCTGGATAATGCGAACTCGAGTGCATTTAACTAGTTGAGGTGGTTCAGTATGACTCGTTCGGATTAATTGAAGAAAAAACATTTAAATGTTTGTGAAGAAAGTAGGCCAACCAGCAAAACAAAAATCCGCACAGCGATTAAATCGATTCGTATTTGGAGAAGTGTGTTGATCATTTGCATTATTGGTATCGAGAGCGCTGGCTTATATTGGTTTGGCTTCATTCACAACTACTGAAGTGTGGGCGTGTGTCTTACGGCTAATCTCACTGACCGGTACCTAACGACGTCCTCTTGACGGTCATAGGAACTTGCATCTATACAACTTGAATTCATCTTTTTTTTTAACTGGCAGTAACGTTTTGGGAAAAATGCCAGCTTCAAGAGACGTTCAGACAATACTACAAGCATACAATGAGAGGATGTGAACGAAAAATAGAAAGATATGCAATTAGATGCACGTCCAACTGGATATATGTCATTTTGAGTCAATTATTCCAATGAATGTGAATTTGCGCTTCTATCCAATACGCGATTCACTATTCTGCTTCCGGTAACCAACCAACCATGAATGCAGCGCAGCATATGTGTTTTCATCGAGATGTTCGGTAATGATTGGTATTGGGGAAGATTCGAAGTGCCGAGTGTGCGCAAATGAATTTGGGTAGAATCTTGGTTGTGACCGATTAAAAAATGTTCGGTAATTTTGGAATTGAACGCGCGTTGAATTGTTGTTTGGAGGTGCGTGAGTGCGACCTAGAGTGCCAACGAGCGCATACGCCAATTATGGCTGATTTTTTTTTTTCGGCATTCGCAAACACATTCATATTCACCTTTCGCATATGACAAACACACAAACTTGACGATGAATTGTTTTCAACCAACCATGATCATAGTCGTTCCAGTTAAAAAATTGCACAAAGATATATATTCGTAACGAATCCCACAGATCATTCTCTAATTCAGTTGCTTTAGTTGAAAAACGCGTAGTCGATTACTTGAGTTGTGCTGTTTTGTTCGGTTTCGACAGTGTTGAATTGTAGTTGAATACTTAGGCTATAATTTGTCGCCAAAATAGTCTAGAAAATTCCATAGTTATGCGAAGCAAGATCGTTATAGGAGACCTGAAATTTGATTTGGGGGTTTCATTGCTTCATTTCCCCTGGTGGCGCACATAATCTATTTTCGATGTATGTAAGCAAATAGTCAAAAACTTATACTCACAAATACACGCAGAATCTTTCTAATTATATGTTTTCACAAGTGCTGTAATCTTCAATAATTTACTGAATTCTTTTTTAAAGTATGATGCCTCACATATCTCTTTTAACGAGATGCTCATTCATCAAGCAGTTACGAACTATGTGATATTCAACGTAAGGCTGGGCAAGGTTTTGTTGTGGGGTCTTGTGGTAGTGCTAATGCGCTAATACTTCCTCTCGCTTTCGATTAATTATGACTTATAGACAGGTGCACGCGTTCCACTCCCTATCGATGTCTTGCTGGTCACGTGAACAAATTACCGCAGTCACTGAGGGCAAATGACCGGATTATAAACATACTCAGCATCCTCATAAGCTGTTTCTCGAATTTCTATAAACCCATTCACCTGGTTTTTATCCTTTTCTTGACGGTTAACCGAACTCGCAAAATTGATATTCTTTAACATAACTATTTTACGACGTTTTCGGTATATTGAATCGACCGCATCTTTCTTCGAGGCAAAGTTGGCAAAGAGACTATACTTACAGGCTATGCTTATATAACGTTGCAAGCAGCGTCATCCTTCTTTTGTTTTACCCTTTTCTCTCTCCGTTCATATTTCTTAACGAAAGAAAACTTAGCCGCTTGCTTCCGTAATATGGTTGCCGTTTTGTTGCTGACATAAATTTTCGAGTTTCAAATCGCACACATATTTTGCCTAGAATTGATCGAGGTATATGAGTTCAAGACGGGTCTTTTCACTCTGCAAAATCTACCGTCGAGCACTTTATTCTGATCGATGGGGTCATCATTTCCGGTGCCATATTTCAGACACAATTCAAGCCCTTGTGCAAATCCCATTGAGCATTCCCGTCAGCAAAAGAAGCTGAGGTTGCTACTTAATGGTGCGCAATTTTTGTCGGCCACATTGTGTCAAATCGCTTCAGAACGCATCTGCGTAGCGAGATGATCATCTCTTTTTGATTACATTCACAAAATTGCTCTTGATTAACGTCCTTCGTAGAGATTATGCTTCTTTAGCGGACTCATCCATTTGCGGTTAACTCCTCGAACTCCTTCACCAACTATACATTGAGTAAATTTAGGCTCAAGGTTGTGAACATCGGTGCAGTTGCACGACATTCGCTCAAAACAATCATTACTAAAACAACTTTTGCATAGAATCTGTCCTCTGCATTTTTTTGTATTGCTGTAGTACTGAATAAATTGATGTGATTAGCCCATTTGCCTTTACGTTTTGCGTCATTTCTCCTTTCACAATGAAAAATATCGCGGAAATAAATTTCGCCATCGAACACACAACATATTGATTCTCGTCACTCGATCCATTCGTATGGCTCAATCATCTCAAGAGAAGGATTTGATTTTCAACGAAGAGAGTGGGAATTATTTTGTCAATTTAATGTATCACATTTCTGAATATAATTGAAGAATCGTAATTCGCGAGCAATTTTCAAATAATATGTTCGTAATTACACGGCGATTTATGCGCATCGAGGCGCTGAACGTAGAAAAGCGAAATGTTCGGCAGGTAGCTTAGAACATATGCATATGACATATGAACACAACGTGAAGTTCTAACTGAGGTCATCGTCGCACACCGACGACAACGGGTCACCGCTAATTAACACTGCGTGATGCACGTGTAGCTATTCAAGTAGTCCAATTAGCACTATATATTAATTTGGCAGTCGCAAAATCAGTCTCTTTTGCTAGGGGAGCGCCTCACCCTACTACCTGACCCTGCAATCGCTTGCAGAATGCGACTACAATTATATGAATGCTCGTTTCGTTGATAAGGTTGTGGAGTTGAAAGGATGCATTTAGCTAAGTGGAGCACAACAATCGGAAGCAAAGACTGAAAAATTGTTGAGTGTAGTTGAGAGGAGCGGGCGATATATTTTATAACAGAAAATACTTTTGTATTATATTTGGAATTATTGACAGATTGAGTTTGTTTCGGAGATGCATTTCGTTCCAAAGAAATCAGTATGATGTGATCAAGCAAATGAAGAATAGATTTTGGAAGATTGTTTCAGCGTTTTTTTGAGCATTTCCAAAGATAGTGATCAAAAAAATTGCACTTGGTTAATGCAAATTGTTCAGTACCACCGGAGAAGCCAATTATAACACGACAGCCAACGGGAGCGGTGCGTGAAAACGAACTCATCTCTATTGAATGTCAATCATCTTCCGGCAATCCACCACCTTCATTCATTTGGATATTCAACAACAATACGGTCGTACCTGAAAGTTGGCATCAAGAAAGAAATGCCACTTCACCGAATCAATCATCTTTTTCTCTTCTACAGTACGTTGATTTAGTACAATCCTTAAACATTATATTTATTGCTTAATATTTTAACTCATTATGGTGCTGCTATTTCGGAAAGTTCATCAGCGTTTTCCGAAGAACTTGTGCAAAAACTCGTTGCAAACCTCAATGGCGCTGCAATGCCTGAAATATGTTATGGCATTGAACTATGTGCGTTTTATGGCTTCTACTAGAAATGTGAAACCAGTATATCTGCTTCGTTTTACCTGCAAAATGATTTCCTAACGGTGGGCCGTATTCTAGGTAACATCGGCAAAATTTTTTACCATCTTTTGAGATGTTGACAACTACCGTGAAAGGGTGGAATGTATTATGATTTGAAATTAATACTGAGATAGGAGGTTCAACCATTTTAGAGAGTAAATAAAGAGTGGATGAACGGCGGTTTAATATATGGGCATAGCCCGTAATCTGTTTCACTACTTTATGCTCCTCGTTATTATGAAGTACTGCTCGTTATTGTGAATTATTGAATTTAGATGGCGTGCTGGTGCTCATGACAACGATGCGTATTTGAGCTGTCGAGTGTGGAATCAAGCATTGCCAAAAGGAGAGTACAAATCGGTCATCACCAATCGCCTCAATGTATGTCTTTCTATAATTCCAACCAGCAAACATTAAATGAAACAAGTGAAGTAAAATAGAGTAAATCTAGCTAGTCCCTCTTTGCTAGTTGCTCTTAATTATTCACTTTAAAGAGCTATTTTAGCATATTTCTGACGTAAGTATGCTTCCGAATTTAGTGACTGTCGATGCCACAGATGCGCAAACATTTACCCCTTTCTAGGTTTGCTTTCGATTTGTAGAACGCGTCGTTATTTGTTGGCTGACATTTCTTATTTACACTGCGATCACAACAACAGCAGCGATATCTTTATAACGATTGCGCGTTACGAAGCTCTGTAGCACATTACGCACAAACGATGGCACAACTCCTTATATAATACTGTGTTGATGCATAACAATTGACAAATTCAATTTCGTTTATGCGCCTGAACTTAGCATTCAGACGATTATTGAGTGTGTAATGCCATATATCCACATTTTGCACTTTGTGATTTGCTCCAAATAATCTACGCTCGTTTAATGCGCATATGTGTTAAATCGCTTCAAAAACTGCCAAAATTTCTAAGCACAAAAACGTCATTTCACTTAACACCATAAGACGAAATCAACAGAATGTGTTTCCTCTGGTTTGACTGAGTAACAAAAATTACCCGCCTAAACGAGTATAAATTTTCGCTCCGATTACTAAGCAGTTATGGCTGTTGAATGTGGTGGATGATAAGCTCAGTTCATCGCCCAGCTTCCTTTTTTTGTTCTGAGAGCTTGTTATTGAGCGTCGAACTGTTTTAGGTGCGTTAATTTCATAGTTACCAGCTCGAAATATTAAAACCAAGCGTTGACACTCATAGGTGTGCTAGAATATAGTAATTATCTTTGTAAACACCACATCGGCATCTAAATCGCGTTCGTTTAAGGTGCTTTATGGACCACGAGTCCAAGCTGGCCCTGTACCGGAATACAGTGTCGAAGAGGGAGAAAAAGTCGAGTTGACATGTACAGCAGATGGAAATCCGCCTCCCTCTCAGTTCGAATGGTACCACCTTGCTACTGGTAAGCTTTTGTGCACTTCAAGCTCTCCACTGTATTAATATGCATTCATTCGTTTTATCAGGTAAAAAGCTTCGAGCAATGGTATTCATGCTGTACGATGTGACATTTGCGTAATAAACAAGAAAAGAGTTCTTTGAAAATATGACTTGCTGTTGGCACCGTTCTCAGCCAATTGTTTGTAAAGCTTCCGATTATCGAGTGCTTCGTCGCTGTCTCTAACGTTAAATATTTTAGCATTGGCAGCAACAAATATTTCAGGTGAGCGGTTTCCGGCTGCCAGTTGGCAATTCATTGCTGAGAAACGACACGCAGGCGATTTTCGTTGCACGGCGATCAACTCAGTAGAAAGTGGAGTTGACAAGTTGACGCTGAACGTTCTATATGGACCGATTTTGAAAGTGAAAGTAACATTTTGAATCCTTGATATTTCATGCGAATTACTATTCAAAACTTGGCAAATTTTAGAAAAATGTTGTGGTATTTGGGTTCTAATCAGGGCGAAAACTTATTGCCTCACATTTAGATCAGAAACTATCTAGGCTCCGTTAGATACGTCAAATACGAGCATGGGAACATTTTTTTGTTAGTCTCACCTTCGAGCCATTAGCACCTGAACATTTGTCATAATGCCTCCTATTCTTAGCGAGGTTATCTAGGGTGTTGTGTGCAACTTTTGTATCCAAATTTCTCAAGGTGGGAGTAGAGGAAGGCAAACTGCTATTCGTAGATTGTTATTCGCGTTCAATGTTTACAGTGCTCCATTCTTTCATTTAAACAATTTTCGATGAGGGACTCAAGCGGAAGTTTGAATCGGTAGCTGGAGCAGTAAATACAGAAGCTTCAGCGTTAGATTCGCGAGAGAAATATGTACTTCGGTGTTAAATCAGGGATCATTTTTATGCGTATTCAGGAAAGTCATAACAATTGCAGGAATTGATGACGCCGGCGGAAGGAGACTCGGTAACATTGGAATGTGTGGTCGACGCCAATCCTGCACCAGATAGCGTTTCTTGGTCGGGTCCTAACGGAATCGTTCATAAAGGCGCTCGTTTTACAATCGACTCAGTTTCAAAGTAGCTGTTTTTTAAAATTGTTATCCTGCATTGTCATATAGTACTGCATCGAATTTTGGCTCATCTGGCTTGAGTTCAGGTGCTAGATTTTACGAAATCATTGCTGTATTTCAGTTGGCGGTTTTCTTCTGTATCTTGAGGTTCTGAAAATTCTGTCATCAAATTTCAAGTGATATTGAAATCTTTAGCAGAATTTAGAAAGAAAATGAACTGATGTGTGAAGGTGGACTTGCCTTTTTAGTTTAAACAATATGGTAGAATCTCTGTCCGTCTGATTTTTTATCTACAGGAAGTCGAAAGGAAGGCTCAAACTGACGCCTTAAATCATTTCCTTTTTCTTGTAATGAAATTTTTTGTTTCAGGTCACATTCAGGCAACTATACATGCTCTGCGACGAACACACTAACAGTTTTCGGCTCAAAGGCAGGCTCGATTGTGCGCAGCAATCAAGCTGTAACTCTGGTTGATGTACGTTGCTTTAGTGCTTTAGTCGAATTTTTTAAAGTGAAATTCATTGGCTCGGATGACGTTTCAAAACTGCTTGCTAGAGCAACAATTTTTACTATTTATTCGACCTTTAAATCACTAATGCCGAACGATGCGATAAATACGCCATCTCCAGGCATTAGATTTATCCTAAAATGACCCAGCGTCCCTCATTATGTCCCTCGTTCCTGCGCAAAACCATTGTAAAAATGATGTAATTAGCCAGACTCTCATTTATGACTCGTGCAATTGTGCTCATCGTACAGGTACTTCGACGCCCCGGTCGTGCCATGATCACAGGATCTAGCTCATCGATCGTCGTGGGTGGGCATGCTAAATTCACATGTCGTGCTGACGATTTGGGCAGCCCGCCAGCGGAATATCGTTGGGCATCGCCGGCCACTGGAGGAACATATGGCGCCATCGACGGGCCTACGTTGACCGTTGAGCATGCAACAATTGCCGACAATGGGGAATACCGCTGTATGCCTCACAACAAGATCGGAGATGGTGAAGAGGGCGTCTTCATTCTTCAGGTTTCAATTGTTCTGTTTCGTTGCTTGGCAATGCGGCACCTGTTTCTGGGCTTGCTACCGTATCTAAAATTCTCGAGGCCTTACGCTCCAATTAGCGATGAAGAGCGCCTGAGGATGGGCAGTCCATACAAGAGAAATAGAAAACAGAATTTTCATGCAGAAAACAGATTTCAAAAAAAAAAAAATTCGCTGCGGCTAAAACGCTTGTTGTCCTGTCATGGCGAGAAGCGAGGCATTCTAATTCCTGCACGCCCACCCTCCGTCTCGCCTCTTACCATATTGCAGTAAGCTAATATTCCTTACTAGTTTCGACAAAAGCAATGAAGGAAACACCAGCGAAAGACGTAACCAAAAACATCCAGTTATGTAAAAGGCAAAAAATTTGAACAGAATGCAGAGCTATAGCTAGTTCAAAGAAATCTCTAAATGGCATTGCAGGTGATTGAACCAGCGAAAATCATTCGCCCACTTCCCGACAATCGAGTGTTCAATGCTGGTGAGGCTGCAATCTCAATGTCTTGTGAAGCTCAAGGCTATCCTGCACCAATTATAAGGTGGAGGAAAGACGGAAATGATATTACTGGGACGGATGAGTCGCACTGGTACGTGCGTTCAGAGCAGCGCCCCAACAGGTCAGCAGTATTCGAATGTTTCATAAGCTGATTATCATGAGTGTTGTTAAGGCAAATTGCTTCCGCCTATATGCATAAATTGTAGAATTGAATATTTTTTATGGTTTTATTCCATATTATCTTGACTGTTGAGTAGAATATTTCGGCTATACAATTATACGACCGCAAAAATTACTGTTTCTTTGTTCACGCACTTTCTCAATGATGCAATCAATGACTTTCCTGTAATTCCGTTTTTAGTGGTTATATGAATTAGACGATTAGAAGGTGGAAAATGATTTCAGCTGCTCCAAATCTGAATTCTGCTCGATTCCCGTTGTGTCGACATTAAAATTCACTGAAGCATTGTTGTGGAACGACAAGGGCAATTATTCATGCATCGCAGAAAATGGAGTACAAGACGGAGCGGCAAGTTCATGGGTGCTGGTGAATGTGATCCATGAGCCGGTCATTCTCAACGAACGATATCCAACGGATGCACTTGCAGCAGCAGACGTTTCATCGACGGTGCGTTACATATGAGGGCTTTCATATGTGTATATTAGGAGTCCCAATTGCTATCTTTGATTCTATCCAAAGAGCTACTGGCTGTGGTGAATAAAATCATAAAAATAGTGAAGGCTTAACAGCGAGTAGTCGCTAACAGACTTCTGAAGAAGATTAATGAGGATAGAGTGCCGTATGATTCGTTATGGCATTCAGAAAATATACCGCTTCTATGAGACAAGCATCAGTTTTTGTGCTTAGTTTCAGATGTGCTAATTAATAATTGAATAACATTTGCGATAGATAAGGGCATTCATATACTATTTAGTGTTTACGCTTGCTCACTGAAAGATGCGTTATCTTATTTCAAAAGTCATTGTATAGAATTACTGAATTCATTGGCGCTTTGTTCTGCGAAAGGGTTCTTTTAGTGAGTAGGAATGTTCGATAGCATTGAGTTTTGCTTATCTCCCCTGAACAGAAAACCATAGCCCGGAATGCAAGCTAAACGTGAGGAAAGAACAACTTAATTGCTACCACGATCGCAGTCCCAAAACTGCTATCGATCTCAGTTGCTGTTCAAGCATCTTCATCGTTCTCTTGCGCTTAGCATGTGAAGCATGAACTTTTCTAGCCGTATTTTGACTCGTCTTTGAAAGTTTCGCATCTTCTTTTTTTAAAATGACCATTATTTCAGGCACACATTAGCTGTCTCGTTTCGTCACGTCCACGGCCAAAATTCATATGGCTGCGAAATTCAACGGAAATTCGGGATGGTGAAGGACGGTATGCGATCAGTGCGTCACCAATTCCAAAGAAGATTGACGAATACGAGTCGGTGTTGACAATTTCAGACCTAACCGAATATGATCACGGATCATATTTGTGTAGAGCGGTAAATGGGCTAGGTGCGAAGGCCGATGTGATTATCAAACTCCAATCGAAAAGTTAGTTTATTACAGTCGCTTGTCGCACATCTTGAATTCAATTTGTTGTAGATATAGCAGTAACGGAAATAATGCAAGTGCATAGGAGCACTACCAGCATCTCCTTGTCACTTGTATGGACAAGCTTTTTTAGCGCGACATACCGACTTGCTGTCAGTAAAGGCCGACACCACAATACTTCATCATTCCGTCTAAGTTTATACCGTTCGCTCGAAACTCGAACCTTCGCACCCTTCTTTTCAACTTTTGATAACCACATTGCAGGTGGAACATGACTAAAGTTATAGCGATTATTATTTCCATCCAGCTATTAAGCACCTACAAAGATCAGCCATTGGGTAGGTGGAGCAGTGATTCACTTTCTCGATCCAAAGATATGCTTTAACGGACCAGAATGTCGCGAATTTTTAGCGAAGCCGCAATCGCCACGTGACGTTCGTCTAATCTCCTTCTCTTCGACATGGCTGCTGGTCGGTTGGCGTGCAGGCTTCAACGGTGGAGCGGAACAACAATTTCAGTTCGAATATCGCAAGGTTAATCCTTGGAAAGGGAGTCCCGATGGTACGGAACCAACGACGATTACAATCGGGAAGCGCAACGCATCCACGCAGGCGGTTTACTGGGTAGGCAAGCATACAATCTCACTTCTTATCGAGTATGAGGACGTCCTTTTAAAGTTCCAAATGAAAGATCACCGAAAGATCAATCGAAAGAATTCTGCATTCATTACATTTGCACACATGGCACTGACGGCGGAATCCTGAACTGTCCTAGTTTTAATCTATATTGTTTTCTACTCCTCAGTAATTTTACTTCATTCTAGGTTGGGCTCGATAGGGCGAAGGTTAAACTTTGTCTTGCACATTCCATCTCTAATTTCACTTGCAAATGGAGAGACATTTATTGCTTCGAAGAAAGCAATAGAAGAATTCAAGTTTCAGGAGATCTCTGCTGGCTTATCACTATTTTCGATAATAGATTTGCCAAATTAGCTTCTTCATTATGAGTGTAAATTTTGCCTCGCGAATGCGACATAGAAATCCATGCGCATTGGAAACAACTTCGTCTAATTTCTGCAGCTCTTTAAAACTGGTCTTTTGATATTTTGTGAGTACCGCATTTTATGAGACATTGAAGACGACGCACGATACGTTTTCTTCTTGATGCTCGCTCTTCCCAATGCGCTTTCCAGTTTTCCTTTACGAACACGTCCGAGTGCATCAATTTTAATTTGCTGAATTTTAGCAGGAAGGTGAATTCATAATACGCTCTCGAAGATCGGTTGCATGGGCTACATTCACAGTGTTCAACATGACTAACCTAATGCCACAAAGTACCTACTGGCTTCGATTACGTGCCAGAAACGTGTTTGGTGAAAGCGATTGGACACCGATTACGACAGCCACAACTGCCGACGTCACAGAAACATCCGACATTCAAAGGCCACATTCACTGCTGTATAACGCTGACGCAAAAGCCATCCAATTCGAGGTCCGACCTTCAGTTTGAGCTTTAGCATTTGTAATTTGCGTAAAAGTTGCCAGTGAGTGTTGCTTCGAAATAACAACACTGTGTGCCCCAATATAAATAGATTCTCTCAAAAGTTCAGTTCAGTTCAAATTGCTTTATTTAACCATAAAGAAACATACAATAGTATGTGGAGACATACAATAAATTGTTGCTGCATTATCGTTCAAAGCGTCTTTCTTACGTCGAATCAGAAAAGTTTGTCGAGTTGCGTTTTCATCTCCGACAATATTTTTAGCGAATCTCATTTGCTGACGTTGTTCAAGCTCATAATTCGATACTTTTTAAATTTGTGTGTTTTTATGAGACTCATCCTCTTTTTGTTTGATCATTACTGAGATCCTTCATTGTGTGACCGATGGGAGTGTGGCCACTGTTAAATAAAATTCAGTTTGATTTCCGTCCTGATAAACGTCTTTTCTTGTCATAACTGATGGAGAAAGTGTAAAAATTTAAGTGTACAGTTGACATGAACTGAGTTCGCGTCATGCCTTTTGCCCCTAAACCAACCGTTTGTGCGCCCCAACTTTATGAAAAAGAAGAGGAGAAGCTTTCAGGCACCCGAATCGAATCGGAGTCTGTGTCTGATGTTGTTTGTTAGCGCTGGAGACGAATATACGAAGGCATCAGCAAACAGTGGAGCAGTGTGGCGAACAGTGGATTGCTTCGCTGAAGGACCAGTTGCAGGCATCGATCCTGCCGATCGCTTCAAAGCACGTCTTTGCTATAAGCAAAATATTTCGTTGTGCTCGGAAAGCTCCGATGTGCTAGGTGATCGTTTATTTCATATGATTACTTGAGAGAACTGCCATAGGGCTCCCGCTTTCATGTATTCCCGTAAACGCAATCTAAGTTTTTTTTCTTATATTGCTGCGAAAACGACTTTCAATTGGTATTGCGCTCAACCTTTTTTGATGAAGTGAATCTGTTCAGGTGGGATTTCAACGGACAATTATGGTCGGTGGTTAATTTACTACTTAAGGCTTCATCAGCCGATGTATTTAGAAGCGCGAGTTTGTTATAACGAAGATAATTTGTTTAATATTTTAGTGGCATCGACGTTTGTTGCGTCAAGTTGGAAGTACGCTGCTCCAGCAGGTGTTGGTGCGTTTATCGTCGTGCTATTTGTTCTTTTGATGATCATTTGCTGTCGCACAAGACGTGATGCACCCTCGAAGCCGACAACGACGAAGAAGACCTATATTGCTGAAGAGAGGTATCTTGATTTATTCTTTGCCTTTATTGACTAAGTTTTTCTGATCGTATGACTTTCGACGAAGCATTCGCGGAGAGGGTCAAGGAAAATGACGTATCCATTTCTCATTGGAAGAATCATTTTTCATCACGTGCTTTACATTTTGAAACTCGAATTTTTTGAGTTTGAACATTTTCGAGATTCGAGAATCGAAGAATTTGTCCTTCTCTATGGTATTTTCTGCAATGCATCATTTAGCTGTTACCTTTCATCAAGTTCACAATAGAAAAGAACTGTTATTTAAACAAAGGCAGCTTGCTTTGGTTCGCTTTATTTGCGGCTTAACGGCATTTAATGGGTCGACTCGGGTCATTGAAGCCTAGAGATTATGGGTGAGGTTGGTTCAGAAGCATGAAGCACGTGTTGGCTGGCAATTAGCGCATGGCTTCAGCTGGCAGATCGTTTGCAGGCGACCTGTTGTGAGCGCACCGCTTCCGCAATCCGAAACGAAGAACACTATTGTGCACGGATCGCAGACTGATAGCGGCATTTTCACGCTGGGCTCTCTGCCCAATAGCACTCCATCGGGAAACCAACAAACAACCTACAATCAAGCATACCCTATGTGAGCTTTATCTTCACTGTCAGCGGTATCACTAGCGCATGCCTTTCTTTTGAGAAATAATTCGCCTCTGAAATATGGTTTTGTTCTTATGTCCGAGTTCCTTGATTTATGGCCAACAACAAATCGGGCGGAGGTAAGAGGATGATCACTGAGCAGCCAATCGATGGAAGGAACATCTTCGAGACTATGAGGTCTTTACTGCTAAACTTTTTCCTGATGTTTTATTCCAGCTGGTTTTCAGTTGCAATTTCTATTCTCTGCTTTATGCGCTAAAATCGAGTAGTCACCTGCTGCTTGCGGAATGAATAAATATTGCACGTGCTATTCATATTTGTTTCCAAATTCAATATGCCTGAAATACAATCGTCTTTGAATGCGTCCTAGTGTTTCCTGTTGCTCTTTTTCGCAGTTTGCATTTACAGAAGGCCCAGAAAGTGTTGATATGTACGTGTGTGTTTCTCTCCAATGTATGTTAGCAGTTTCAGTTTTGAGCCGATATAATTTGAAGCCAAAGGGTTTGTTGGATGTACCGCATGCCATGAAACCTATAATCACTTGAATCAGCCTTCAGATTATCTGGCCAACTTTTTAAAGATTTATTAAATTTTAACTCATTTGAAAATTTACTTACATTTATGTGACTGGTCGACCTGAAAAAAACAGCAATTTTTGCAGAATATTTGTACGAACTGTAAATGTTGCCATAAAATGCACATTTCAGTAGGCGTCTTCTATGATTTGTTGAAAACCCACGACATGGGCTTTTATAATACAGAGAGATTGCAAAAGTGCATATTCTCTCGTAAAAGTGATGACGAGAGGCGAGTGAGAGTAGTGGTAGTGGTAGTGTATGGTGCTTATTCAACGAGAATAGAGAACATAGCGTTTCCATACTGACCATGAAGTTGTCGTTTAGAAATGGTGGTGAGGTTGGAGTGGACAATTGGTGCACAAATGAGGATGCGTACGATTACTCAAACGATCCGTATCTCTGTGATTATAATAACCAATTTACCGCTGGACACGATTCGTTTGCTGGTCCACCATCTTTGCAAGGCAATCCGAATTACGGCGTCTATTTCGACGGGTGAGCGATGTTTCTCTTGGAATATAGTGCTGTCTTCGTATGTAAATATATTTTAAAGAGTACTGCACAAATTTCCATGCAATGTTCATCGTGAATGCACAATAGGGCAATGGGCGGTATGCAGCACTTAAAATGGACGTTTAGGATGCTGATTGATGTGCCTTAAGCATATTTTCCCATCGTATGCATTAAGATAAAGCTTCTCTCTGTTTAGTTTCACGACAAACGATGGTCAACAGCTGAGCGAACATCGCAGTAGCATAGACCCACCACCGGCAACTATGTACGACATTCACGAAGGCGATGAGGCGTCGTACACGGCCAATGGTAGTAGGCGAGTGATGCGCGAAATCATTGTTTAAATTAGGGTTTCTTGTCCTTTTCTGTTGTCGATTGCGCCACACCACTACACTCACCGACTGTAAAAATTCGATGATTTCTTGAATTCATAGAAATTTCTACACTTATTTATTGTGGAAATTTTTGTAAAATTTTGGCAATTTTTTTCTTTCCACTGAATCGAAAAAAAAAGAAGTAATCCTAGCCTTTCTTACTGTCCACAATCTTCTCACAGAATTTATTTCTTAAACGTTATGATCAGGTGGTGTTTTGATTTAATGAGCCCGTGATTGAGTATTAATCTCACCGATGTATATAGTTGTCCTTTGTACGGGTGGCTAATGACGCTTTTATGCAAATATTTTCGCACTAATCAATTGGTCTATATTTGAGCATATTTTGGGAAGTAATAAGTTGTTTCATACATATTTGTTTGTATTTGATTGTCGAGATTTATCGCTCATCTTTTACTACTCTCTATCAATTTGCCTTCCAGCATTTCCAGCTTGAGCATCTAGCAATATTTCCACATCTTTAGTTAACAAAATACTAATTATCATTTGAATAAAGCGAATTTTTCAACTCTTTAAAGGATATATATGAATGAAATCCTCTGTAATGCTCCACACACACCTCAACCACTCATCCATTCTCTTTCTCAAAGAAAAGAAAATTTTTTATAAGATTTGGAATCAAATTGGCAGTAGGTAAGCATCAAATGTATTCAATCCGAATCGTTTTAATAGTCTTTTGAACTATTATTGAAAATTTGAACTAGTGAACTGAGCAAATTATGAACGATAAAAAGATCGCAACTCTCTTTATCTGTTTTGATGTGAAATATTCTTCTTTAGCCTCGAAGTCAACAATTTCAAGAGTAAAGCTATTTCTTGAAAGTTCCCGTTCGATTTGACATGATCGCGCTATATGACGCGTCTGCTGTGCTAGAATGAGAAGAGATTCATTGCACGCATTTATGCAAGATGTGGCTATTGCTGAATGATGCTTTTTGCTGCACCTTTTGATTTACTCTCAAATTGTGACATCGTTTCATTATTACTGCCTTCATTTTTCTTTGTTTCAAAAACAATGAAAGCATTCATTTAATCGTCAAATTGTCGTTAGAGTTGTCTTTCGCCGATGATTTTGCACTGTTATTGACAATATTTATGTGCTTTTCCAGATCTCTATGTTTTGCTTTTGTGCTATGTGTAATTTCTGAAGAAAGAAAAACGATACTTATCAATATTGATGGCGTTATCACAGAAAAGGATGCTTAACAGTACACAACCCACTATCACCATCAAATGGTGAAAGTCAGCATAAACGATCATCCGGTGGTGAATGTCCCAACTACATTAGTGATTTTATCTGAAGCACTGCTAGTGATGTAAAGAGACCGTCTGTGACATATCTTTTATTTGACTCTCAAAGATTTTATAGTTCTGAAGATGCGTAGCTAAAACGAATAGTGACGACGCATCACACAACGACATACATTGGTATGTTCACATAATGTTGCACCCAATGAAGTTATTTCGTTGATTAAGGCACAAAGCTTTTCAATACAATTCGGGCAACAATAAAGTATGTGATATTTAATATGAATGTTTAGTCATGAAAGCAAAATTTCATTCAGACGTTTCAAATATTCAAAGTCCAAAACTCTTAAATCTAACATACGTAGCTGTTGTTCGAGCCTATTCGAAATTGCTATTGATTTTGAAACCACAAATCGGTGGTTCGGAGTAGAGTTGGGCTATGGGACCTCGAGGAATAAGGTTAGGAACTTCGGCAATTCATCGCTCGAATGACTCATCCAAGCCGTGTTTCTGGAGCTCACAAGCCCCATTTTGTCACTTATCTGACATGTGTAGGGATATTTTGCGAACAGGTGCTGTTTTCAGTGTCTGTACTGAAAGCTCTCAATATCGTTTCGTAACTGAACGTAACTATTGTTTTGTTCGGCGAAACGTATTCTATCATATGGTTTACTATTGAATCGCGTCGGAGATGCAGTCCAGCGGCTTCAGGAATGAAATTTCCTGTTAGGCATGTATGAACCTTAGAAGTAATGAGAACGCGTATTGTCTATTGGCGCTAACTTGTCTCTTCATGGCGCTAATTAGTTAGAAGAAATGAGAACGCGAGCAGTACTGCCAGAAATTTGCCTTGTTATTGCAATTTGCATGGGAAAGCGAACGCTACTCAGCTTCACCTGCCACACTTAATATGACGATCATAAAAATCCACCTACCTTTGGTCGAGATGTATTGCGGAGACCACATTGCAGCAGCTTACGTATTTATGCATTCGATCGCATATATTCCTATACCGATCTCTCCAATCTCAAGTATACTCCTGCGCAATGTGTTCCTTTCCGCATGTTCTAGAGAATTATATAAAAAATTATGGAACCTGTTCACTTGTTTATATAGAAGTATTTTTGAGATTTCTTCGATACACGGAAGTGTAGTGTTGGTAAAAGCAATGCAGAGAAACGACGGTATTGGAAAACGAGAGAAAAGGAATTGGCTGTGTGAGAAGTGCGGAAAGAAAATCTTTTAAAAATTGCTGAAAGAAGTGGGCTGAACCCATAACAGAACACGGAATTCTTTTGCGCGAGAGTGTGCGTTGTTTAAAAATGCGAAGAAAGTAATTTGCTGCATGGCTGTGTGACGGGTAATATCGTTTTTTACAAGTGCTTTAAGACTATTTCTGGATGATGCGAATAACCCGCATAAATGTTTGCTGCTGTACAAAAGCATTTGCATCGTGACGTACAGATTGCAGAAACATGGTGGTCTGCATCGCATTTAGGCGCTCCTAGCTTTTTTTTATTGGTCCTTACTGCTTTGAGAAGGTTTCCAAGCTCTTGAAGCTGTTTCGCTTCTAACTGTTTCAAAGGCGAACCAAAATCCACTTTCAAACTTACCATTTTTTTTCAAATCGACAAGAGTTTTTGAAATCCGTATATCTGAAAGCTCATAATCATCACTGACTGAGCCAATGACTGACATTCATTTCGTTTCGTGCTGCTTTCTGTGTCCTGGTAAACACGACCCATGACGTGTTTAAGGAATACACCAACGGACCGAGCAAATTTTACTGTTTTTGAAAACCATAATCCGAGTTTGATTCTTTTCATTTTGGCGGTTACAGTCGAAAATCCATCTGCACTCGGCCTTCACCGACTTTGTACTGCGATAGGAACCCTTCGGTTGACAACTGACGGCTTTCACAGTGAAGCATCGGAAGTCGGATGAGTTACATATGCACCAAACTTCTAAGCTGCAATGTTGTCGTCGTCGTAGGGAATATTTAAATTTAAAATAGGATCTAAAAATAATTACTGTACCAAGGAAAACTAATGCTACTTATTGGAGTGGAACATGGTGTAATGATAGTCACGTAGAAATGGATGCATAAGGGAAGAGCGAATGAGCAATGACCCGATGTGCACAGAACGCGTTGCTTGCAGTAGTTCACTTATTGGGATTGAACCAGTGTGATATTTGTTGTTCATGTCGTGAAGACATATTTCAAACTGTTCGTTATGTTTTCTTCTGACCCATCGACGAAATAGTGCCGTTGATCTGTGCGGTGGCTCGTTTATGACAATTCGCGTTTGGTGCTATCGTCATCTGGAAGCAGCATAAAATTGTCTGCTTTTCTTCTACTAAACAGTCATTCTTCACGCCTTTTTTTTTCAAAAAGCCGTTATCACTCTTCCAAAAAACAAAAAACTGAGTTTTTTTTTGGTCATTTCGGCAAAAACATTTTTATTCTAACATAATTTTAAGTTTCAGCATGACTTGATTGTCTTTCGCTTCTGGTGCGATTTGTGGAGGGTTTGCCCGCATATTTGCATTTTTTGACAATTCCTACCGTTTTGATGCAGATAGTTTATTCGAGTGCTGAATAGGCAACGATGTCTTTAATGTGTTCGTGATGCTATACACTACAGTCCTCGCGATGAAATCGTCTCAAAGAAGGCAAAGAGGCTGGCGATTCCGAAGCTGTAGCACAGGATAGTGGCTGTAATGGCTGTAATGCGGCTGTAATCATTGCTGTAATGCGCATCGTGGCTGTAATGCGCAATCAATGGCTGTAATGGGCATCGAGAAAAGGGCTTGCATAATGGTAGACTGCAACATACACCAATATAGGACAAAGAGCAAATCAAACGAGCTGAAGTGTGAAGTTACTTGAAGTTTGTGGAAAAGCAGCTGATTACGGCGACAGAGATGCAGTACATGGAAAGTTGATGTTCACGAGCTCATAAAATGCATCGAACAACAACATGATGAAACGTTTATTTTTTTATTTCGAAGCTTCGCTTGTTGCGCGCTCTGGCCAAATCGCAGCAAATTTTACACCATCCTCGCTTATATAAATCCACAGTTGTGGATTCATAAAGGCATGTATGTGATTTTGGCTTACCACTCGCATAGCTTGATGGTTGGGCATTCAGTCAGAATAGACTGCTGGATTCGAATAAGAGGTTGTTATTGAACATGTTTGATATCTTTCTAATATTTTAGATCACAGCCCTTTCCAAAAAGGATAGGGTAAGGTGAAGCGGTATAGTGAAGGAGGGGAGGGAGGGAGTAAAGGAAGTGAGATCAGCAAAATCTATTCAAACAGTGAAAATGGTTTAACATTGTGAACAGTGAACAGCAGATGTATCCGAATGATGTTTTCTGAGAGGAAGGACGCTTACTGTGTCCATGATTTCCTGGGACCGTCACTTCCATACATAAAAAATATTGCGCCATTGTGATCCTGCAGTGGAATTGAGAAGGAGATGACCAATTGCCGTGCGATTTCGTTTAGAATTTAGGCTTGTATTGGCGCATAGCAAAGGTGGATGAAGGTAAATGCAAGTCTCTCCCGACTTTCTGTTGCCTCCAGCGCTCATTGCTAGTGCATTTCAAAAAAGAAAGCACGGATGCGGACGCTACTGCCCAAGGCAAAAAGCTCTAACTTCAGTGAGAACCGAGGAGTCGATTGCCAGACATAGATTTTATGAAGTTGCATCTGTGAAATATCTGTCCCACATGGAACTACGGCATTGAAAGATATAAGCAAAGGAAATGTTTTTGAAAGAAGGCGTAAGGAAAGTAGTTTTAAAATTGTTCAAAGAAGCGAAGGTAGGAAATTGCTTGTCGAGGAGGATTTAATGCGATTGATGTTTTTACCATTTTATACAAGAATCCTCTATAATTGATGTTTCTTGAGATCTGAGTGAGATCTGTCGAAGCACGCGACTTACCACAACGGCACTCCGGAAAATAGCCGAGATCCGAGAGCCTCCAAAGCGCAAAAGTCGTGGTTTTTAGAAAACGATGGAATCGAGAGCACGTACAGGTAATGGATTTGAAGCGTTTACTTAGCTGCCTGTGAAACATGTTGAAACCTACTAGGAGTTGCATAAGGGAGGGCTCTTCGATTTCTCCCGGTGTATAGGACGCCAAAACCTTATCCTCAACTGCAACTGAGATCCACAGTCCTCTAGAATCGCAAACACTGAGGTTTACCACGAATGGGATGATGGAATTGACCTGAAAAATGGAGAGCAGGTTCCAACAATTTCGCTTTTTGGTAGAGATTTTGATGCTGAATTCAATGGAAGAAGTCTCAACTATTCGTTATTGAGATGCCTGATTCATTTATGAAGGACGCAAATTTATTCATGGAGCAAATTGTGCTGCGAAAGTGATGGGAAAAATGAAGTTGAAAGCAAAAACTCGTGCTTGAAACCAATCTAGAAGACACAAAGTCTTCCAGTATTTATGCGCCGCCTGGATTGGTTCTATCTGAGAAGCATTATATATTCAATTTTTTGATGTCTCAATTTTTATCTCCACTTTCATTTCTTTTCCTCGCTTATTATTTATGCATAGCCGCGTTGATATCATTGTTGTTAATGCATAGCTCATGATGCTACTACGATAGCCATTGCTTTGAACGTTGAAGTGCTTAATTGTTGCTGATATATTTATATCGTTTGTGCACTCCTTTCCTCTCCTATATTTACACGTCTTTGTTCGATTAGTTACTATTTTCTTAATTCTTCATATTCAAGTGAAAACTGTTCGCCTTCTTCAACTGCTGAGAGAATTGGAGGTGGAAACCTGAATATTACTATAAATTTAATGCACAAAGTTTAAACACCTCACAATCGGATTGCTGCCTTATAGAACATTCTGCTTTCATTCACTCTTAAACATTTAAGTGGGAGATGAGAATTTCTTATTTCATATTTCAGTTATGAACCATTTTAGAGGGACGCTTGGCATACTTTGGGATCAATTCCTCGTTCTTTATTGGATGTCGTAAGGACCACTTAAATCCTATCACTCACTCTTTTTGTCTAAGTTTTCTCCGTCCTTTTAGCAAACCTTATAATCGCTTGCATTATCTGCAACCCACAGATACTTTTAAGCCCTCTTGATCTCCTACACATAAACCGATTGCTTCCGCCATTTAAATTGGAATTTGTCGGGATCGTTGCAGTAGGTATAGCTTGTTTTCCGCATTAATATATAAATCTATGAACAGCGGAAATAAAAACGGGGTCATTATTTTCCAAGAAGAACCTAAAACGTTGACCTAAATAGGCGGTCCACATATTAGACGACTTGCTTCGACATGCTGGGTCGAAATGACCTCCGTGGACTCCGCATGGTCAGTTACCGAAAGTTATTCAGAACTTGCACAGATTGACTTTCGTCAGACTTTGCGGTGCCCGCATCTTTGAATATTACCGACTTCGCTCCTAGTTCATCAGGTTTGCGAGAGATTATGCGATCCGGACAAAATTCCTCTCATGATGGAATAATTTTCCCAGACCATGTACCTTCTCGATGCCTTTTAGAAAACATATGGCCAAGGGCCTATTGCCTAAGGGTTTTGCCGATTTTATCCGAATCTACAGCCAAATTACTGAATTAGATCTGAAAAACAAAAAAAGTCTTGTGGGTCTGCAGTTTGCCGGACTGCGTTTCGTCCAGTTACGCTTTGTCAATGCATTACTCAAATTTACTACTTCTAAGTTTTCGGGACGTTGAGCGGTATGTCAAGTTTCATCCCGTTTGTCAATCCGGAACTTATGTAATTTTTCGACAAGCTTTTTGAAGATTAGTGATCTGAGTATAAGAAGTGTAGAAGAAGGATGGGAGAGAAAGAAGAACAGAACTTTTAACAAAACCGCCCTCTCATTTTCATACGTTGCGGTTACTCAAGCCACCTGGACCATTCATCGATAAATCTAGCATTCCATTACGGTTATGACTGAGATTAGTGGGTGAAACAGAGGTGATGTAAGCTGGGGTGTTTTCAATTCATTCGACTGATGTTGATCGAAGTTGTAGGGGGATTTGTTGCTTGTTATTGCTAAGAAGTGTGAAAGCAGCTCGTAAAGTACTTCCGATATCTCTTCAAACAAAGTTCCTGGGTTGAAGCCATTAGTCTGCTATCATCTGAGTTTGTTTCACCATACTTAATCAATGAAATAAAGTGTTCTTCATTACTCAGTCGTTTATAGTTCTTAAATTTTAACGTCTGCCTCTCGAAGATTGCAAAGAATTATCCATTGAAAGATGGGCACATATTGCTATGATTTCCTGACTTTCCTCCATTATGAACTTGGGCACTCCTCATCAGTTCCTAATCGAGCTAGCGATTGGATTGTTCTCAAAGGGAGTTGTTGTACTCTGATAGTTTTTCAAACCGCTTTAATACGTCCTCCAAATTGTATTGCTATTCCAAGCCTTTTTTTGCCCTCTGTTCTTAAACTCAACACGAACACACTAGCATGCCCATTAGTAAGTCCGGAAAGCATTAACACACCAATTAACAAATTCAGAGAGCATTAGAATGTCCATTAGTAACATCAGACCGAGACACATCGAAAATTCGCAGCGGTACAGCACAAGCCAAATAGACCATATAATGGTAGACGATCATGACTGTCCCTCGTGTTGTCAGGTTATTACAAAGTTGGAAAGGAACAGAAAATGCATTCATTCGAAAATGTGCTTCGAGCAGTAGAATGCTCGTTTTAGAAAGTCTATACTTCAGCGATGTAAACCTTCGAACGGTTATTTTATACCCAAAATGTTGTAACCATAAAATTTGTTATAACCGGTGTTCCCTTTCGCTTAGAAAAATTCCCACTCTGCCGCAGTGACGTCTCGGACTCGAATCGATTTGGATTCAAATTTCTCTACTCTCGGCTTCCAGAGTACGCATGTCATTCGTCCGTTCGATAATTAACGAGAGCTTCTTCACAGTTCCGTTTTTTTGCGTTTGTATTGTCCTCTTTTGTGCTCCATTTGTGCAGTTAATGTTATCGCAGTTGTGGAATTTAATAGTGGCTACTGCTTTGATGACGGTTGATTGCTGTTGCGCGCTTCGATTTTTGGGCCGAGTATATTACCTAATCTGTTAGTGAATCAGTTGAACTTTAGCAGCCTATTTGCGGTGCGAAAAACCTTGCGACAGCTGCTTCGCTGGGATTGATTTTTAAAAATTCCTGCGCAAACTTTTAAGAGCGAATTCATTACAATTGCTTCACCTCGATTTTCAACCAAGCCTCCTCTACTATTACTGCAACGTTATAAGTGACTATTTTCGTTTAAGCCAAATCCATCGTTAATGGATTCAGTTGCAGAACCGAATGGTCAGCTTGTTAAGTATTTATCTTCTCACCGAAAGGAAACTCATATAATTCGCCCACCGTCTAATGTGTCATCGTGGGAGGAGATTTTTTTCCGAATTTACTAAACACTCTATGTGGGACCGAATGAGCATCACATCGAGAAATGCGTCAATATATTTCATTTGAGATATTTGCACCTCGGGCTTATATAGGAATGGAGCAAGGCAAAAAGACTACGACTCTGATAATGT
This sequence comes from Toxascaris leonina, assembly GCA_022844705.1. Taxonomy (NCBI): domain Eukaryota; kingdom Metazoa; phylum Nematoda; class Chromadorea; order Rhabditida; family Ascarididae; genus Toxascaris; species Toxascaris leonina. Next base: position 49,053 of record JAARMF010000051.1, read on the forward strand.
ACTGTGAAATGCTACTACACATTCATCTTTCTACGTTTGCTTCTATCCCGAAATGGGAACATATGGCGCAAGTATCCTCTATCATTCAGCGGAATCATTTATAACTTTATGTGGTTAGGATTTTCCGAAATCAAATGTATGTTTATTTATTTTTGACCAAAAAGCTCCATCAGGATGTGGAGGTGGATACGAAATAGCATTTTTTATTTCTCTTCTATTTTCCACTTATTTCGCTTTGTTCTTATGCTTGCTGTTGCGGTCTATTTCGCTGAACTATCCTCACCATTTTTTTCTTTCCGGCTGATATTTTTTCATTGCGAGATCGCTGATCAGTATAAATGGCAATCGATGTGACTCACATATGAGTGGGAAATAACCGGCAATTTTCCGCTTCATAAATGAGATTAAACTACCGAATTTATGCCCCATTAGTGACACATAATCGGCGATAAAATCTCATTCATGAAAGGGGAGGTTTTCTAGCGGAAATAATTTCTAGCGGATATTTGGTTCGGATATTTTCCAACACGGTTTAAAAATGTCAAAATACGAGTGACAGATGTCTGTCAATGAAGAGATGTGAACAATAACTGTTGCAGCTCACTCATTGAACATTTATTTACTTTTTTCAGCTCATAAGCGGTTGGAAAGAAATCTGAGCTGAAACGAATTCCTGACTTTTTCTATTATTGCTGCTTTGAAACTCAATATTAAGCAAGCCACAGACTGTGAGCGCTCAAATAAATGAGTTAGAACACTTTCACGATAAAATCAAACCATGTTGTGCGATCTGAAATGTTAATAAACATAAGAGAATGGTACATGTGACATAGTGGAAAATGATGTTAAAAGCTTTTATTGAATGATGGGGTGTACCGCTTGATATACATGAATGCCATACCTAGTGTTCAAATTCCTTCCTCTTTCCTGTCGCACCTCGTCCCTCCTCCTCTCTCTGCATATCAGCACCTTTGCATTTTGACCGTAGCCACTGTTCGGCACTGAGAATAGATCTTATGCCGCTGTAATTGCGCAGTTTATCTAGAAGTGGTTTTCTACTATGGATGGGTTCGATTAGAGGACGTCACGTTTCCTCGAATATAAAGAAGAATTTGAATTGAAAGCTGTTCGAGCATATGATGCGTTGCTGCTCGAACTGTTCGAACAAGCTCAGAGACAAGTGAAACACTCAAATATACTCTTCATGTTGAACGAAGCTTACACTTATTGATCGGGGGTTTGAGCATTTGAAATGTATGGAAGCATCAATTTACACAGAATGAGATGGATGATGAGGCAATTGATTTCTTTCATCTACAACTTCGGAGAAGTGCATTGAGTGAGGCGAATGAGGCGAAGTGAAATGTGAAATGGGAATGATTCGATTGGAAATGCATTCTTCCCTTATCAAATAGAAGTTTTATTCGTGCGCATCTTTGTAATAGATTAAAGCTAAAAGCCATAGAAACTGAATCGGATGCTAAAAAGAATTTCTTCTACAACCCGCCTTCGAAATCTAGAATAATCTACCTTGGAACACTGCCACTTCCGATTTAGGAAAGGCACTATAACTTTTTTTGCATCAGAGCATGTTAGATGACTAGAAAGATAAAGAGCACGTACAATATGATTCCAGCATGCGATGCTGAGAGCGCCATGTGCTGAGCGAAGATGTTGCGCCCAACAATAATCTGAAAGTGTCTTTCTACCATGTTTTTGCAGGAGAACAACTCGAGAAGATGAAGGAGAATAGAGTAAGGAATGGAGAATAGGTTGATCACGACTCAGTGCGATCAATTTGTGATGTGAGAGTGGGTATTGCGGTCAAAAATCTTCCGCGGAGGCGGGATTCTAAGACTACAGGCTCCAGTGAACGATGAAGCCTCGTCTTTGAGAAGATTTTTTATGATCAGTTTCGAACTTTATACTTTGTAAGTATCGGTGCAGCTCTTGCACTTTCTTGTGTTTTTTCTTTATTCTTATAAAGGAAAACAGCTGAAGATGGCGTCTTAAATCTACCTCTGATGAAAACTCTGAATAATCGAAAAAGGTGACAACACCTTTTGTCATTTTCAGTGTCAGCTTTTTTGCTGAAACGAAATCCTGGAGCTACTGAAGCTTAGTTAATGTGATATCTGTTAGGATTTAATTGAATATAGTTGCCGTAACATTTCAAGGCAATCTGCAAATGCAGCTGTTTCAGGAACGATAAGTCAAGCCCATTTAGGATCAGGGAGGTGAGAAGTCAACTACCGGTCAATCAAAAACATAAATAAAGCTCAAGCAATTAGTGAATTAAAAATGGTTACGTGAATAGATTATGATATTAGTACCGACTCTCGAATCACTGTTTTATTGCTTGCTTGCAAGTCACTGTTTCGATCTATATTTGAGCAGCCGAGATCCCTCCTCCTTCATTTAACCATTGCTTTCGGCCACTGTTTTGATGCGAAATGTTTTAGCAGTCAGATATCCATTGAGATCATAATACGGATTTGGCTTGCCGAGAATTTTTTCACGCACCGTCATGAAGTAAACAGTGTTCACCAGCGAAGGGCGAAGAAATGGTCATACCGCTCGATAATGCCGATTCTGATTGAACACTGCGTTGGTGATACAATTTTTTTATCGTGTTCGATTGAAACTACACTTTTTCTTGCAACATAGCTGATCTGCCTTCATGCAAACATAGTGCTCTGATTGCATTTTTTGGTTGGCAGCCGGCTAGGAGATGAGCATCATTTGTTTGGCTTTAATTTGCTGCGCTTTCCTACGTGCAATCGAAACGGCGTTTTCCTCTGAGAGCGTAGTTCGGCTGGTTTTTCGCATATGTGCTGGAGTAGCAGCGTAGACCCCAATAAACATTATCTTCGAAGATAATACTTAATGGCTGTGCTATTTATGAAATGTTTATAATAGCTCCGTTGACAAGTTGATGATTTATATGTTAAGCAAATTATATTACCTCGAAACGCTTTTATCTTCAACGGTCACTAAGATTTTGAAGTGAAGTTTCTTTTTGTCATATAAAGCTGAAAAAAGCTTGTAGCACTTTAAAAGCATTGTGTATTATGAAATAAGCAAATTTTAATGCCCAAGATTTATCATTTTATAACTATATGATAAAAGAAGCCGAGCTTATCGCGTCACAGTAATCCTACTCTATCAAACCGTATAAAACTTGAAAAATTTCCGTGCTTGAGACGTCTTTCGTTTCTTCTTTGCATGTACTTTATATATTTGAATATGTGCAAACAAGAAACGATGCAGCTGCAGTGAGTATCTTTTTTCGTCACTTTATAGTGATGTTTGTTGGTGACACTGTTGATTCCTAATACTTAGTTATTGCTAATTTCAGCATTGTTAAAAATGCTAGTCATGTAATTGGTTTTGCGCAGTTCCATCCATATACTGGTCGTTTAAAGAAGGGAAGGAGGCAGAGAAAGGGTCGAAAGGATGAGGAGCGGCGATTGTGCTGTGAGGAAAACGTTAGGTCGGATGGTGTAAAACAGATCACTGGGTGATTATTTGAGGTGCAATAGTTGCAAGGTTTGCAAGTGAAATACTCGACGCTTCAAGAACGGCGACTGTACGCTCATCAAGAAACCATCGATTATAGGGTGAGAGCTAGCGTGATTTAGCCTAAAGAAACAGTGGTGGCAAAAGAAAGCCAAGTACGAAGTGGGATGCCACTGTTGCGCGGCAATATGCTTGCGTTGGCCTACTGTTGTACGGCTCAGTGCCGTCTGATCCTTGATATGGTGAACAGTCGCCATTCCCAGTTAATCCAACCGGAAATAGACCGACAACCCACAGCATCGAGTTTTGGGGCGTACTTACATTGCAATACAGCACAGTACAATATATTGTAGGGCAATCATCTTTTGCATATTGATAAGAGTATTGACGACCGATGTTTTCGCTTCGGAGGTTAGCGCATATCTCATATGCAGCACAGGAGATATTCGAGTCACGTTCATTGCTTCTGTGGACATTCCAAATAACAGCAAAAATTAAAATTTATAGCAATTTTGGCAAGGCAAAATTCTGCAGTAGATGAAAATTTATTCAGTTTCTAGGCAGATCTTAAGTCTTTGACCTTTTAAGTAGTGGTGCGAAAGTGATTTAGATGCCGATTAACTGAGGTTCAAGCTTGCGTCATGGGCAAATCATGATTGTTCCAAAGAAATTCCCCGATTGTACAATTTTGACTCCTGGACGAACAACTCTTAAGAGCAATGAGGTACTTGGAGGACACAGAGAAGCTTTGCTTCAAAAGAGAAAGAAATTTCGATAAATCACTAAATAATGGTGATCGGGATATGCGGTAGAGAGAAGTGAATGTTTCGTTGGTCTCAGTTGGTGGTCAGTGGCTGCGTCGTGAATTGCTTCAAGAAATGACGGCACGTTTGGCCGAACATACCTCTGCAGTACTCTCCTGCGCTTTATCGCTCAGTCCACACGGCTGTTATTCGATCAGACTGCTTAGCTCTCACCTTGCGTCTCTACCGACACCTCGTCCCTTCACATCGCATAACGCATTTCCGCTTCCAAAACAAATGTTTTGCATATTCACTTCGTACCTCGCTACATCTAATAACTTTCATTCCATCGAGAACAATATTCCATTTTCAGTACCTTTGACCGACTTTTTGCTGGAAATGTGTCTCTGTTCGAGTGACATTGAATAAGAGCTGCTAGGAGCGCTTTTGCCTTCGATGCACCATCTTACCTCTGAATCGAAAGCCTTGTCGGTCTCCAGCCTCTTTTCATGTGTGCGATCGATAGTTTCGCAATTTTTTGGCTACCTTAAATCGTTTTTCTCATCCACACTGTTTACCTAGAATTAGTCACAACCGTGAAAGCTCGCGTTGTCCCTATTGGCAATTCCTGGAATCATGCGAAAATGAAGGAACCTGCCGATGTATGACGTAGAGTAGTATTTACACAGCTATTTTTCACGTCACGCCTTTCATCTTACAGCTGCTGTTGCTTAAACTGCATCAAATTCTACAGAACGTTCGTATCTACTCTTTTCCCCTTCATTCTTTCTACCAATTTTTACTGTTGCTTACCGCTTCCAGAAATTTCTAGAGGAAGTATGTCATGTGTGCGAATAGATGTGCGATTTTAAAATATGCCATATATTTAACACGTGCTCATTACATCCGCTCTTAATGGGCGATACTGGATGAAAATATGCAAAATGTTTGTATGCTGCATGCTTGTTATCTTTGTATACTAGCTGGAGAAAACACCTCTAGTGTTATGCATTCGAGTGATTTTGAGGTGATTGATGGAATGAATTATAAGGGGAGAATGAAAATCTAGATCTGACTAGACATGTTTGCATAAAATTGTTGGCGAATAAACATAATGCTGTTGTATTTCTCGTGCATTTCTTTTCTTAAGAGGCGTAATCACTAAATGAGAGTGGAACATTGTGACCGATCGAAATTGAGCATGAGAGATTTTCTTATTATCTGCCATCTTTATGCTTCATAATGCTATACACCAACAGCGATAGATTCAAGCATGAATTATTAATTAACGGTCATCTCAAGTGCTTGAAACTGAGTAAATAATCCCATCCCTCACAGTACGTACCATACCTCGGCAAAGATGTAGCACATTTTTCACGTCACTCGAGAACTCGTAAACTTAATTTTTGATAGAGTTTTAAAAGCTGTAACTCAGGGATCGTGAATCATAGAAGAGAACCAATATCGATTACACAGTCTTCACACAAAAATCGATGAAATGAATTTGTCGTTGTTCGAGAATTCTGAATTTTCGTCTATACCCATACTTCATGAGGAATCTGGTTTCCTTGCGCTAGGGTATCGCCTACGGCAGTGAATATTTAGAAAATCGTCGCATGTGCGAAGATTTAGCGATTATTCAGTGAACTTTCGCATTGAGAAACTCAGTGAAAGTTTAGAAATTCTCACGCTAAAGTTGCTAGCGGCAACTACTGAGTGTTGCGACTATTATTTTATTGAAGAATGTGAAGTATGAAAGTGGAGCTGTTTTTTGATGCCTTTCAGGAATTCTTCTTACAGAACACAACAAATGTTTCCGTTTTGAGAGATTCACATTGTTGAATCTGCCCACTGACAACGTCAAACTATAACGAAGTTAGCACCTGTCAACTAGAGAATCTTTGTTTTCCCTCAATAATCCTCTGTAAAACATGCCCACACCTATGTGTCAACTTGAAAAAAGCTTGCCTTTCTCTTGGAAACAATAAAAATTGATGTACGGGTACTTTGATGTGTCCTATTCGATCTGCTTTTTTCTGATATGCTCGAAATTAATTGGTAGGTGTAAAATTTATTTCATGAGCTACCTCAAATTTCCTCTCAAGAGCTGTTCTCGCTCTCTCACTGAATTTACTAACAAAGTTTAGATGCAAACATATGTATAAACACGAAATTTTTTTTACTTTATGATTGTTTCGACACGTTCTAGAAAGACAAGCAAGGTGCACTGCATCTGACACAATCCTCAAACGTTTTCCACTTAAGGTTGCACATTGCAATGTTGAGGTTCTTTTCACACACACACACACTAATAGATTCAACCTTTATATCTTTCAGCCGTCTAGTACATTCGTCTAATTTTAGCGATTTGCTGAATGGCACCATTGCGATTTTCGTCTCTCGATGGATATTATTCTCTTGTTGCTCATCAAATTTTCATTTTCATTCATTTTGTGCATCGCTAAGCACTTCATTGCTTTTGGCGAATTTTGTTATCATTCGCCTAACTGGCACATTACACTCAATAATGGTTAATATATGCGAGTGAACCACTTACATAGAAATGTAATTGATTTCTTTATATGAGAATGGAATACTTTTGCTGTTGTTATTGCTAGTTTCTAGCATTGAATAGGCATTCAATATTGCCAACATCCTTCAACGCTTGCGATGGAAATGAGATTGGAAACAACGAAATTTCTGGTGTTGAAATAAATTGATCGGAAGTAATAAACATTGTTTATTTCTACCGCTATATTTCCATTTTAATTTGTTATTATATTTCATTACGACAATATTCTTGATGTGATTTATTCGTTCATTTAGTTTTTATAAATTATAGTTTAGTCATTATTTCTGTGAAGATTTTTCTTTTTTGAGGAAAACGAGAGAGATGAGAAGAGAGAATAAGAATAGATTCGATTTTGAGACCTCTTGAAATCGTTCTGAAATCATTGCGTTCAATAGAAAATTTGGGCTTATTTTCGATGTGAATGCTTCAGCTATTCACCATAGAAATTTCACAAATGGAACCTTGTTTTTTGTAATTTGAGAATAGCTACTATTTAAGTGCACTGGTTGTAGTTGACTTTACTGTCAGTTAACTAAATGAAGATTTTGAGTTAGTTAATTGCGTGGCAAAGTTCTCATAAAGGATTGCTGCTACCCAGTTAGAAATTGATGTAGAGAGCGGTTGCTTAGCGATAGCATAACAAGCGAGAACACCTAGAATAGAACTAGAATAGAAATTCATGTAACTGAAAGTGAAGTGAACGGCATCATAAATTCGTACATTACACTCTGG
>JAARMF010000051.1:67630-91267 GCA_022844705.1 Toxascaris leonina
TTTATTGACAGAGAAAGGATTTCACTCAGTAGTAATGCACAGCCACAAACGATTGACGTCGGCATCTTCTCACTCCCTATTGATGTCTAGATGACTATACCTACAAACACTGGTATATTTTATGATTCAAATACGCTCCATTGTACGCTGATCGACGAGTGCGCTATATGTGACAAGCCACTTCAAATAAAAATCAGAATACTCGAAATCTTTGAAACATAGCATCCCCAAGAACTCGCCAAAAAAGTGATGAGCCAAACCGAACTGTGGTTGCAACCTAAACAATCAAAAGGTCAGCGTTGGTTTTGGATTCTGAGTTGAATGTTTCAAAAAATGGCGGTTCATACATCTGCTTGCTCCTTTGCTGCTCACTGCAGCAGCATATGCAAATTTAGGAAAAGACAAGAGTTGACAGTGTCATATGAAAATTATTGAAGCGGAAGTAGATTTTTGGTGGATTAAGGAAGCTGGGTGGGGACATAAGCTGGCAGCATTAATAATGGGGTGAAAGATTTCTCTGTTTCTTTTTCCTGAGGCCAACAAACCGAATTGCTATGAAGTACTCGCCGAAGGCGCAAGAGCTGCCGAAGGAACGTGGTTTAGGCACAGCAACCACTCGCTTCAGGGCCTTATGAAGACCCGAAGGACAGTTTTTGGAAGCCCCTTCTGAGAAGGAGCGCTATGACTGTGGGAATGCACGAGGTAGCTATTGGATTTGGATGTTTCGTTGCAGTGGCTGGTCGGTGAGAGCCCATTGGCCGAATAATTTGGTTGTCTGAGAATGATGGCATCTAATACGTTGTTACATACAACAGCGGTTTGTTTGCGTAACGCAACTTTAAGAGGTCCTGCATGAGTCATTTCGCGAATGTCGATTAATTCAGTGAACTCTAGATCGGCCAAGTTGCACTCAGAAATTTCGACGATGGTTATATAATTGTTATATCCTTAACCTTTAAGCCAACCGGTGTAATCCTCTATTTCGCAGCTAAAAAGTTTAGGAGTCACCGTTGTTATCGGCAATTTCAGATGTTTTTAACGATTCTAGTACTCTAGTGGTTTCGTTGTCATAGTGATTAGGAAGTGTTTCCATTGAAAAACAATGATCAGCTTATATGGCTAGTTTGTGTGGCTAAATGAATCTCATACCATACGTCTATAATTCCCTCCCTTCCACCATCATATTCATCTTGAGTAGTTGTTTTTGCAGCCCCACGGAATTTCACTCAGTGAACTAAATGCGTGCTTTTTGATCTTTTATGTACGAGCTCAGTGGCTCGAAGGCGAGGAAATATGGTGTTCGCTGATTTATTGAAACGAATGAAATTCACTCACGGATATGACTTTCAGTACATAGGAATGCTGACTGTGAAGGAAACTGCGTACGTAACGCCAGAAATGGATGAAAAACGTCGATGTTCTAGCGATCGATACCACAAATAAGACTATACTCGACAGCCGATAATAATCCTTATTCTGAGAACAAACGGGTGATAATAATGAGTAAAAACCATAGAATACGCATATTGCTTGAAAAAATGAGGCCTTCACTCCGTTAGGTGTGAAGAATTGAGATGGATAAGCCTTGATACCACCGATAGCCTCAAAAAATAATTTTAATTCAAAATATTACGACACTGATTGGGAGATTGCTAGGAGATGAGGTGATCGGTGAAAAGAGAAATGGATTGAGTACACCTTTGACTTCCTCGTTTGGCTTTTAGCAGCCATAGAGGTGATTTCTTGGATATCCAGGTGGAGGCACCATTTATCATATCGCCTGTATGACAAGAGTCACCCAAAACCCTTCTGTAATAATGGCATTTGTTGTCATAACTACTTTCAATCCCAAAGATTCTGTTAGAATCAGTATGGAGTTGTACGGATAGTTCAGATGAGTCGATGTGGGACAAGCGAAAATGTGGTCTACAAAGGAATATATCAGAAACATCTGAGTCGTACAGGGATTGCTTTGTTCCGTCGTCATTCGGTCCCGACGGGAGATGCCACTAGATACGAGATCCTGGAAGTGGCTTACAATGGCGACTTACAATTGGGGGCCGATTTCCCTGAAGTTGCGCTCATGAGAGGGGCGTTTGTGAGCGACAACGATCCTTCAGCTCTCAATATCATTCACTGTCTGAGGATCGAAACATGAATGCCAAAAATTCACGCCGCTTGTATTGCTTTTCATTCAGTTCCTTGCCGTCTGCTCCTAGCATGCCTTTTACAGCGTGCCGTTTTATAATTTTGAACATACACTGATGATTCGGTCGCACTACGAGGGCCGAAATAAGACTAATCCACGACTATGCAAAGATCTATTAAAGGTGATCCCATTTCGGTGAGAGGCTATAGCCCGACCGGGGGGGGGGGGGGGGTAAACACGATTCCATGATTGTGCGCTAAGCTCGGTCCCGGGCGCGACTGCGACTGAGGCCAGATTTTAACAACACATAGTCGGTGTACCTAGATCTTTTCGTCCAAAACAGCGCTGCCAATAGCGAAGATCGACGCAAATAACTTGTGAGTTTATTTTCATTGAGGCAATCGTTGAATGAAAAATGAACCAATGACTTGAGTTCAGTCCCTTGTTTGTCAACAGTCTCAACGCTCCCCTTACGATCTGCTCAGATAAAAAAGTTGTTGATGGAAAAGAATTTTCTTCTAGCCGTTCGGGCATTTTCACCTAGCGTAAAAACGATATTGTAACTGAATTTAATGCACGGATCTTGAAACCATTCGAGACATTCTTGCTTTCTTTGTACACCCGAATGGTTGCTTGTCATTGTTTCGCCTGGATGATGTTCCTGTAGAGGTTTTCAGTAACAGCTGATTGGTAGGTTGTACACTCACTCCGTTATGGCTGTAGTGAGTTCTTTGAATCCTGACGCGGTATCCATTCGGTGATTCGTTGTTGCAAGAAATGATATCGAATGTGAAATAAATTCCTCACGAGTCTAGAATCGACTTGGTTCTAATCCATGTCATTGAGGGGATCGGAACCCACGTTCTCTTCAAAATCTTAGCAGATGGAATACGTTATTGTTAGACCGGAAATTTATATATGTCGATATGACAATTAAATTACCGCATTGCCGGAAATAACATCTTTGAATTTGTTGTCGTTCTTTCTGGCTCTTTTATTTATTATGATTGCGGATAGTTGAAGATGTGTCATTTCTCTTATTGCCAGCTGAGAGTCTTGCTTTGCATTCACCGCAGAAGGGACACGAGTGAGGATGTTGCAAACGTGATCGCTTTAGGCTTCGCAAAGATTTTTTGAAAGTTTGGCTGATTTATCCATAGATCAGTGTTTTTTTTGTCCAGCAGTGTTAACATTTATCTTCCTAAAAAAGCTTAGCCCAGTACTGAAGTTCCGACTTTACTAGGCATCTCTCTTCATTTCCACATGAAATTTCGGAAGTTTCGTTCAGGAACCTCGCATGGCCGAACTTGTTTTCTTTCTCCTCTTTTTCCGGACCGGAAATATTAGATTCACTAATGTCGTTCAGTATTCAATATACTGCGCAATATTCAACTGCATTATATTCACTTTTCGGCATGCAAAAGTGTGACTTATTGGTTCATCGTTTATCACAGGTACTGGAAGATGATAGATGTACGTGCCTGATCACAAAGCTCGTAAGGGATCTCGTGCTTTATATGCCTTTTTTTGAAAATCCGTGCAATGTGGAGTGCATTTCGTTAAGTTTTTTTATATTCTGGACGCGAATTCTTCCAAAATATCTTGTGAATTACTCAACTGAATATTTGCACGCATTTTATTATGATCTGAATAAATTGTTTGGAATCATCAATAATAGACGGTACGTTTCGATGAGGCGTCACATGTTAAGTGGCAAACTATTGGCTTTCGAGAAGAGAGTATGCGATCTGCATCCTACAAAGCTATATTCCATAGTCATCGGTTTGAAACGGTATTCTTTTCCAAAGAAACGTTGATGAATTGTTTACTTTACATTTATATTTACGTATATTCATAGATGTGCCTTTGTATGTGTGTATGTATATACTCAAAGTATCGATTGTTCCTTATTCCTGTCTGATTCCATCGGAAGACGCGTATGCTTGGTTTAGTGGAAAGAGAAATGATTGTTTAGGCTGGCATAGAAGAGTACGATGGCACAAGCATCAAGCGAGAAGTACAAGGTGCCAAGTGGTTTACGACCACTGCTCGAAGCATTAGCTAGAGAAACCCTGAGAGCGCAACCAACCGATCTCATCTCGTTCTCCCAGTTGTTCTTCGACGAATTGCAACGTCATCGATCACAATGTAGGTTTTAAACTTCCTGCTGGGTATTTTATTTACTTATTTATTTATTTATTCACTCATTCAATAGGCCATATTTATGTTTATGTTCATGTTTTTTGTTGTTGAGGTAAGGTTGATTATAGTGCTGAGAATAATGAGTGAATTTCACCTCATAAACATCTCACCTAGACTGACTTGTCTACATATATCCGAATGCACAATCTCTATGGAGAGGCTTCTCATAGGTTGGGAATACATGCGTCCCGCAAAATTTCCTAGGGGACGTTACAACTGCCCCGCGTACGCTCGCTTTAGGAATCGAAACTCATTTACGGTTTACAAATGATGGAACGAATGTAATTGAAATCTGCGTTGCCCTCCTAGATATTGCTGTCGTTTCAAATTCCCACTTTTATTCGTACTTGTTTCATGGTGTCTCACACCCGACTTAGCAGTTGATATGCACTGTCCTTCACTTGCAGCTATTTTTCCTCTTGAAACGTACCCGAGTGTTTGATTGAATTCTGCCAGCCGACATTATATTCTGAAGTTATATATCAACAACATTCAGCTATACATCACAGCACGTGAAAAAAACTCGCTCGAAGAATATGGAGCTGTTTAATTGGTGCACGGATGATGTTCCGTATTTTTGATTTGCTTCGTCATAGATTTACCTTTTACCATTTCTATTTGTATTTATGCGTCTATCTGCGATCTGCCGAATTACGAACGTCTGAAGTAAACGCAATGGATTTTTTTTTCGTATGTGCTTCCACCTAGTATTGTTGCCTCAGTGTTTTGCTTTTATACGACGTTGTAAAATGAACAAGATGACGGACTAGAGAATTTCCATAGTACGAATCGTAGTATTTGAAATTTTTTGCTGTTATTGCACTTATATATTTATTTTGTCTTTCGTTTATGAAGGATTATTTAGGTGTGCTTATAAAAAATAAAAAGTTATAGAGAACAGAGTCGTATGACGCTCTGATGGTCCTTGTTTCTTTTCATGTATGTGTTACAAATAGACGATATTTAAGATTAAGTAGGCTGAAGACAGCTGCATGACATTTTCAGGCGCCTGAGGTGGGAGGTCTCTTTTAATTTTTTAAATTATCAAAATATTACGTGCAAAGATTTCTGCATTTATAAAAGAAAACAGGGCGCCAGTTGGATTTCTTTTCGCATACACAATTGCGTTTGTCCAAAAAAGGAATTGGTAGCGAATAATGGACTTTTGTTCGATTCTGTTTTTTTCCGGACGACGTCTAATATGAGAGATGCAGTCATCGTGAAGCAAATGTCGCTCACGCGTTCTATACAGTGGTCATAATTTATTACTCACCGCCCACTCTGACAACTCGTTTGGCATTCGTCGTTAAAGCACCTCCAACCCCGCTCATTTAATTATCTACATTTTTGGGCTTTTTTGTTAGCATCTCATCGAGCTACTTTTCTGCTACCTTTATCAAACTTGTATTGCTACGAATATTTGGGTATCCTAGATGGCCCGTGATTTCGCTCGTTCTTCCGTGTACCGTTTAAAAAAACTTATATAGACCGCAATGATTGATTCTCAGTGAGTGGAAGCTTTTTAGCCTACTTTTTGTTAGTAGCATTTTCATGTAATTCCAAGCATTTCCACATTTCACATCCTGAAAAGCAAAAACGATTTGATGGGGGAGAGTGGAGAATTCCTCTTATCGAGCATTGCTGCTATCTTTCAGTGAAATCAGTGGGATTTATATCAAATCCAGCTCAACTGAAGTGATTTCATCTGTTGATAATCAACAATAATCACCTAAGTGCATTTAATTCAAAAAATCCATTTTTTTTCTTCATAAAATATAGCCAGCAAATGCGTCTGTTCGACTGCGATACAGTTGCTTGTGCGACTGTTGACGCATTTGCTATAAGTTGACTAATGAAATTTAGCGCTAATGATAGCTGAAAAGAAGCGCATATTGATTAGAAAGCTTAATTCTTGCACGCAAAGATTTGCTCATCATGATGTCATGAGCGCTCACTTCCTATCTTGTAAGCAGAAAGACTTTATCGTCGCACATCTGTCCCCAGCACTTCGACAATAGCGTTCACTCACAATAAGCTACCTCCATTCCTTAACGCTTTGTATGGCGACCACTGTGCGGCTGAATGTTCTTCTTTTAAATGCGTTTATTCAATGGAGGAAATAAGAGCGGATTTTTTGCTCACATCGTCTATTGTCATCTTCGGCAATTGGCAAAGATAACTTGATCGAAATGGGTCTTTTCTCATCAGCTAGTGAATGTTCAGCTAAAGTTATCACAAAAAAAAGAAGAAGAAAATTTCCCCACCTAATGCAAAATAATGAAGCTCAGCAATGGGTATTAGTAATTTAAAAGATTAACTCTGCATAATTACTATCATATATGTGGATTTTGATGTAAAGTTTGCTAGAATGCAATTATATCTCTCAACAATTATCTTCAGTTTTTACTTCAATCGAGCAGTTGTTGCATTTAGGATCGATGACGTATTATCAAAGGTTTTTGATATTAAATCAACTTTAGGCACTTTTCAGTATGAAATAATTTCAGGCGGGAAAGACATTGATATTCTTAAAGAGCCAGCACTATACGAAAAGTTTAAAAACGATCTGCAGATGAAGGTAGGCCCTAAAATGTTTTAAATCGTATCATTTTTTATAGCCGTGCAGTTACCAGTGAAAGCTAAAAGTCGCTTCAAAAAGCACTGCAGACAATGATGTTATGTGGGTAAGAAATGAAATGCTACGCGCTGGCGGAAATATATTTTTCACATTATTTAACAGCTTATTGTTGTTCAGCGTTATCTATTCTTATCACATTACGTGACACCTTTGACTTGCATACAGATAATGTTATTCACATGATTCGTATGTAGCTTACAGATGTTGAACCTATATTTTGCACCTCCATTTGGCATACCTGTATTGAAACCTTGCAGCTATTGATTCCATCTTGAGTGAAATTCAAGTATGTTTGCCTTTGTTAGCTCATTAACAGTGTTTCAGAAACCGGTCGGCAATGTTTTTACACGTTTTTCTTTACATCTTTATAAAACGCGTCAATTTCCTCTTAAATAATGAGCAGCCGTCACGAAATAAATGTTTTTCTAGCATATCATCAAACATTTGTTCATCATCCCACACTTCGAGACGGTATCAAAACAAGGTATTTTCGACAGTAAAATTAACTGTAGTACGACCAAGTAGTCCTTTGTAATCACTCCTGCAATATTGAGGTGGACTTAATGAGCGGCCGGCAGGGCGATGAGGTGAGCTATTCCGCATTTCAATGATAAAATTCATTTCTTATTTCAGTTACTTAAGTGAAAATTATAATATGGTTGCCATCGAAACCAGTTAGAAGGGCGTTTTTTTCCTTTCAGAATCAGCCCTTTACATGATATTTTCTGTCGATTATAGCAAAAACAGACTTCCATATTTTTTCCATGCTGTTGAATTTTAGTACCAGGAGTCGATAGGAACGGGTCCACAGAATGCGCGACCGCAAAGTCCCATGGACGCTGCGGCTACAAAAATTCAAGCTGCCTTCCGTGGACATATTGTAAGTTACTCAACTTTCTGTTGCGCTAATCACTGGCAGGTAACCGAGCACGCAGTGTAGATGAGCTCTTCGATCAGTTGATTAATCACTATAACACTAATGATTGACATCCAACTTTCCTTTTTTTGATACTCAATTGCGGGGAGGGAGTTAATAGTAGCTTCTTATCAGCGAATATCACTCGAATACTCACATAGATCTTCAATAACAATCGGGCTGAAATAATGGCAAACAAACCCTTTCAATGCGTGGATGAAACAAGTTTCAAAGAATTAAGGCAAAAGGAAGGAATGTTTCTCTCCTTACGGAATTCCTATTTTACAGTTAATTACCATAGCAACATCAATTAATAATTCCTCACGTATAATTCAGCAAAAGGAAAATTTTTCTTGGCTAGCAAATATACTCTTCGTGCAGCTTATAACTGCGTTTCGAAGAGACGCCTTGAAGTTTTCTCGGTCGTAAACTTTGATTTTCGCAATTTTGCGCAGTGTGAATTGAAATTTAAAGTGAGATCACATTTGAAATGCAGTTGAAGGGGGAATTTCATTTACTCTCGAGAGAAAGCAATTGTCGATGTGAGCACTCGATTTGCATAATTCCAGGAAATGTCACCTTAAGCGTTCTGGATGCGCTTTCAAATGCCGATATGCTTTTTCTGCAACAACTTCCTGAAAACTGCATTATCGCTGTTTGGGCACTGTTATTGCCACAAAACCGTAGATTTGATCATGAGAAGCTATCGTTAACTTTCCTATCTTTTACTTTATTCTTTGCAAACTCATCTGAATCTTGCGGTCGAGCGATGTTGGGCAACATTTTTGAAGAGGAAATGGTACTGTCCGGAATTCCACTCAATATTTATTTCGTTTATTTTTTGTTGTTTCGTTCATTTTTCTCAAATTCCTTAAAAGATTTCGTTCAGCTGCAAGACCAGCGATGAAGTTTTCCGCCATTCCAAAGTGCAGATCAGTAAATTTATTGCTCGCAATTTGAATGCCAAAGAACTCGGTTTCCGCTTTCAGGATAACAGTTCCATCTTCAGTTTTTGTCTTATGAGCAGACCATGAAGGTACCATTCGGTTGGGGGTTTAATTTTCGCTCCGTAATCTATTTTCTGATCAAATAAGCTCGAAGTAGATCGCAATTCTAGGTAATTGAGGATTTCTTTTTTATTTCTGTGATAATTTCTCTTATTATTGCGGCGTTGATCACTATTCGAAGAAAACGGAAAATGAAATTCATTGGCGAGATTAGAGAGAAAATCCATTTCAACAAAGGATGAGAGTCAAAAAAAACAAGCTTTTCAATTGGAAATGCTGATCTTCAGGTTCGATCAAATCCAGAAAAATTCGGGCTTGAAAAATCTCCACATGTTATGCAAAGAAGGCGTTCTAACGAGCATATTCAAATTGCCGATACGCGGAAAGATTTGAAGTATGCGTTCAACAATTTTCAATAAAGCGCTTCTTAGTATTTGGATACAATTTATTAGTTTATGATAACCATTCGAATAGCAAATGTTAATTGCAAACACTCTCAAGCCGGTGGAGTTGATCAGCATGCGTTTGTGATAACTATCTAAATGAGTTTATCAGAGTGGCGCTAGCGTTCAAAGGATATTACTTAACTTCTGAAGCGTATCGTGAAAGATCGTGGAGGAAAATTGTGGATGAAAGCTACGATTTTTATTTTTATTTTTATTTTTTGGAGATAACGCTTTGATTTTGTGAGTTAACACAATATTCTTTTTATTCAGTTCAATATTTCCTCAGAAAATAGTGCATGCTATTGTGGTGTTTGATGGTGTTTGAACAACTAAGAGCCATTGCGCATCCAGTAGAAGAGTCGTTGGGACGCTTTTGAAATTTTGTCTGAAATTGTTTCGAATTTTCGGAAAAGAAAACGCCTCAGAAACTTTATTTCAGAAAAGGCGTTTCACTACTGTTCTTCTGCATATGCCACTGGCTCATCACATGGCACTGTGAAACAGACTAGACTGTACTGTGGTGCATGCATACTTTTGTGGTTGTTATCTGTTGCAGTTTCAGCAACATAATTTGAGATGCGAGCGTTTGCAGTAAGCCCTTGTTTCTAAGTATGTTTTAACGTCACCATTTCTGAATCAGAGCACAACTGTGCAACCTACGCAAACTTCAGCTGTCCAGACGTCGAAGCAAATCAGCAGGCTGCAGGTGATGTGGCGGACTTTACTAACGGGTATGAGTTAACCAAATTCGTTCAATTCCTTCAGCTGTTGAGAGTTATTCGATTCCTATGAGTGGAATCGTAAACCACCTCTATGTCTTTATTCCATCATATTTTTTATGAGAAATTTCAACAGCCGCGTTTTCTGCCGGTTTTCGAGACATGTGAATGCACTCAAAGTGTCTCACCTTCGCTTTAAACGTCAAAACTGTTTGCCCATAGAGCTTTCTAGGTCTACTCATATTGGTTGGTTTCTTATTGAGTAGCGACTTTGCGCAGTTATGTGATTTCTGTTCAATTGGAATCACAATATACCATCATTTTTGATTCTTAACGGAAGCAAATCTAATAGACGAAAGGCATGACAATGAAACAGATCGAAATTGCTTTTGCTGCAGAAGTATCGCTTTTTATTGCCATAATTGACACACAGGTGCGGATGTTTGGTCGCAGTGTCGGAATGAGCATTTTGAAAGCTCAAAAGATCATTTTCTTTATCAGGTTGTCTCTTATAATTCTTCCGGTCCCATACCCGATTTATCCGTTCACTCAACACAATGTTTTCAATGATGTGAAGCATGCCTCATTTCTTTTGCTGCTGTTATCGCGATCACAGGCATGCTAATCGTTGTTTTTTTTTTTGTTGTTGTTGTTATTGATATTGTTTCTATTGTTTATTCCCTGTAAATTTCTGTCTTTTTTATTGGTCAATGTGGGATTTATTTTCATTTTATTTTAACGATTTGACATCATTTTCTTTAGCTTAGAGTAACTAATACTCTGCATGCGTGGATTGTTATATGAGAATATACAAATTCCATAGTATTTTCCTCTCCGAATTGACTCATTTTTAATAGAATGTTTAACAATCTGTTAAGTTATATGAATTTAATATTGCTTTCATTATTTGCTTAAGGCGTCACTCGGTTGGTGGATATACGCTGGAAACCGACACACCGGAAGATCGTGCTGCAACAAAGATTCAAGCCGAAATACGGGGATTTCTAGCTAGAAAACATGTACAGCATATGAAAAAAGAAGGCGATGATGCAGCTACCAAAATTCAAGCTCATATAAGGTAGAGTCAGCGATGTTTATTACTTTCATTTTAATAGTTTATATTCTATAATTTCGTTCTAAGGCGTTCACTTCAGTTCTTAAATCGTTCCCACATTATCGGCTTTTCTCGCTTTTTACATTCTGATGAGAATAGCTTTTAAGCTCAACATTAATTGAAATCTTATCAACAAAGTTGCGATTTTAGCCGATAAGAGTTGTAATGTGTCAACAAATGTGTTTTTGTATAATGCTCCTTAGAAGTTGCATCGAAAAAAAGATCGCCTATTGACGGTTTCATTGTCTCGTGACAAGCTCTAACGCCGGAGAGTTTTTATTACTCGTAAGAGGCCCGCTTTATTGATTAGTAATATGTAATGTCGACGTGCTTGGATGAGATGCATCGAAAACTGTAGGGGATATTTAACGCGGAAACATCTCGAGGAGACCGGAATGGTGAGTCCGTCACGCTCACATTCAAGTATACACTCGTCGCGATCCGATGACATCGACAAAGCCTAATCAACTATCGCTCTCGTATGTCTTTGTGCATATTCTACACAACAACCGATAACACTCAAAAATTGCTTCTTTACTCCAGAAATCAAATCGTCGGTTATAGGCAACTTTTTTGACAATAAAAAAATTATTTCAACGAATAACTCGAGTATTACTTTTAATGGATTAATTGAAGTGAATTTTAAAGTAGCACATTTCTGATTTCCCTAATTTCGTTACACCTCAAATCCTCGATTTTTGTTTCCCCAACAGGTCGGAATATCTTAAAGCTTTGAAAGGAACTATTTCAAAAAATTTTATGAGGAGGACCACTTGATCATAACACAGTTTGATGCATCTTAGTGCTGTTGCGTTTTATTTATCGCGGTATCACGAGTAATTGAATTCACAACGGAATCCTCTGCGGAAAACGTGCAAAAAACGAAAAGCGAAACACTATTTGAACAATTACGATCGAGGAATGCAAAGTGCAAGCAAATTTGCGCTAAAATTATATGACATTTCGCAAGGAGATGAAGGATAAAAAAGACACAATTTCAAGGAAGAAATTAATTGGAGAGAGAAAAATGACTAACAAAAGCGTGTATCTCGCAAAATAATGATAGATTATGTACGAAGAGCGAAAGCTTGTAGCATCTCGCACACAGGCGTTCACAGAGGGTTGGGATATTAATTACGACATGATTCTTCTCTCCTTTTTTTTTTCTTTTTCTATGATTAGAGCAAATAAGAACCTCTAACAAACATAATCCGATAATCAGTTTCTAAGCTTAGTGATAAGAGCGATAAGAAGAACGTTAAGTGGATTTTTCATCTTGTAAGACGTGATCGTGACGCTTGTATGATATTTTCAGACTGATGAGCTCCCCTTCGCTGCTTTTCATCAATGGAAAAATTCATCTCGAATGCTGCGCAACAGCTTGGAGCTCGTATTTATATCTTTCGATGTGTGTGTTTAAATTGCAAAGCATAAATCTCTTTTCCTATTCAGCTGCTCTCAACATATGCATGCCATAATGATGGAGAAAACATCACACTGAAAGCTCTCGAATAAATAAACTATCTCTAGCCAGTTGTTGGCAATCCATTCAGCTATTCGAACAAGGAAAGGGTATCTGATAGAAGCAGAACATAGTTATAAAATTTGTCGCCCTCAGGTACATTAAGAAGGACAAAACAATTTCGCAATGAGGAATGGTGCCCTGCATGATGCGACTGGACAGTGATGCACTGACAGAGTGCGGATGGGGTATGATGTTTTCGCATGGTACAGGTAAGGGATGATATGCCGACAGGGTAGGAATGTGGAATGATGTGCTCTTATTGTAAGGAAAAGAGATGATGTATCTAAATGGTGCAGCTGGGAGATGATTCATTCATATACTGCAAGTGTGGGGAGATATACCTACGTGGTACGGAAGGAGGGTGGTGTGCCTATATGGTGCAGATGAGGATGGTGCGCCCACATTGTACCAAGAGGGTTGATATACCCGCATGGTGCAGACTGAGCGTTTATCTATGAAGAAAGTACCTACACAGTACAGTTGGAGGATGATATCCTTGCATTGGGCGAATTGTGGATACATCTCTATGATGTGGACGTTCGTTTAGTTTGCACCGTTTCGAAGTAGTTTTTATGCTTCCGGAAGACGGGAATTGAACAAAGGAAACATTGATTGTATTGACTAATATTGGCATACTGCTTCTCAATTGCATTAACTTTATCGCGTTTTAATTCTTCAATATTCGTTTAGAGTATTACTATGCGTACTTTTTTTGAAAGCAATCACTGCCGTCTGCGTGCAATGAATTATTGCGATGCAATCTGAGCAGATTGATGCTGACTTCCGCTTTGTTTTTTCCTCTTCGATGCATAGATTTGCTCTGTCGTAGATGAATTTATGGAATCTTCGAAAATATTGTCGCTATGATTGAGATGATCGAAATAATAGCGAACGGAAATATTCAATTCTTAATCAAAGTATATGAACGCTACTGTGTCGGAAATAATCTGAATCACTTTGTATTTGCGATATTTCCCTTGCATTAATAGTGTTATTACGCTTTATTAACACAACATCAACAAAATATTCGACAATATACGATAGAAAATCGACGCAATAAAAATCAAAACATATAGAAAATTGCACGTAAGAGTAACGAATCATAATTCTTCAATAAACAGTTAAGAAATTATTCCATCCATATCTCATAATGATATATTTAAATAAAAACTGAAATTTCGAGCATAATAAAATAATATTGGAACGGACGGATGAAATGAGAATTGATGAAGCGAATCGGAAAGTATGTTGCGCTTAAAGTGGTTCCATTTGGCCGACGCTTCAACAGCCTCAACCGTTCTCTATTCTCATTTCCGATGAATGTTTTCAATATCCGAACCGCATTTAGTGATTAAGTGCAACATCCATCATTGCCGATGATGAACAATAACTGCTCGTATTTATTCAGATATATTTCGCTAATAACTTATTAGCATATGGATCTACTGCTGATTTTATCAATCAATAAAGGCACATTAGAGTACACGATTGCTCTTTTTTTCGATAAGAAGTAAGTTATGGTTATGATAAAACTCGTAAATAAATAACAATCACAAATATTCTTAGAGGTGTAAAGCATGATATTTTTTTTTTAAATTCGCAATATACGAAAAACTTCACTTGAAAAACTGTTTCCTTGAATTCACCTAGAAATTGAGCTCTCTTATTTATTTCATAAAGAAATTGTCTCGAAGAGTTAGTCGATGAGAATATCCGCCTATTGTGCGTCTAAAATGATGAAAAGCTTGTCATGCTTTATTGATTAGCTTTGCGTTTTAGAGTTTCAGCAGCATAGCAAAGCAATTCAACCATCAAACCGTTCAACTTTGAAAACATCTTAAATCACTGCATCTCGAAGTCAAACGATGCAAGTAGTTCGAAGGTGATGATCAACTTGTCAGAACAATAGATTGCTCTTGGTGGAACATGTTTATCGTTGTTTTCCTTGGCAATAACATCAATAAACACCAACATTACTCGAATGTAGCTGGTATCCACTGTGACGAGTTTGAGATGTTGGTCCACTCAGCTGCAAATAAAGATTTTAACGATGAAATGAAAAAACAACAAATGAAGCGATTATCGCACAACAAATGCTAAAAAATTACATAAAATTTTGTTCACAAATCATACTAGTCGCATATTGCTCCTTCTGTTTGCTGTATTATTTCCCTGAATAAAGGACTGGAGTCTTCTGTAGAGAGTCTAGGGCAACTTTCTGGTAGTTTCTATTTTCTTAAATTTTAAAAGGGAGTTTTTATTTATTCAGAAGGGAATCGATTTCCTCAAAAGGGAGTTTTTATTTTCAAATTTTTCTCTTAGAGAGGGTTGTCTTTTTCTTCTGTCAGTTTTTGTGAGGGTTCGTAAGAAAAATGAATAGTTGAAAAATTATCCTGTCGTATTGTGTGAACTTAGATTCAAAGAATACTGTGCTTCTGAAATAATATGAAAGTCATTGATCTTCGCTACGACTGCCTTCAAGCAATTCTATCTAAGCATTTTTCTATGCCTTAGAGATTTTCGGAAGAGTTCACATATTTACGTGGACTTATTTTCGTTAGCTATCTATGAAAGTAGTTTTATGAATTGCTTTTCAATGATGCTTGCTTTCCATCTGCTGTCGGTTCAATGCACGCATTTGGAAATATTACTTGAAAAAGTTCTCATCATTCCAGGAATATTTGAACGCTGCACAAGTTTCCTTTACCCAAATAGGCCATTTGTTTCTTCATAACACTTTGAAAATGTGAAATATTGTGTCGCAATAAATTCGCCAAAATCCTTTAAAATTAGAAACATTTCATTTGAAAACACTTTGTGCAATGCTACAAACTCATAATGCATTTTGCGTTCTGAGTGAGTGAACGTCTTGCAAAAAACTATGATGTGCATTTTGCGGAGAATTGTTTTAATAATCCGCGCTGAGATTAGATGACATGAGCAATATGATGCCGAGCAGCGCAGTGGAAATTCGCCTAAATGGCGCATGGTGATTAGTGTTTGAAGGATACTGCACTTTGGATAGTGAAAAAAAAAAACCTGAGAGACGATGGTGCTGCCATCGGCAGAACTTGCGGTGAAACGATGCCGAAGTCGTGCATCCTTTTCACGATTAACCAAGTAAAGTGCTAGCATTGCGATCGAAGCGCATAGAATTGCGAACAGAAATACGATGAGAAGTCCCAATGCCCAACCGTATTTGCTTGAACTTACGAAATAATGATATTGAGATTCGACAAATAAAACATTTAGGAAAAGTTCGGTTTTAATCAAAGAATATGTTACCGGAATGTCGCATAAAGTTTCTTGGAAGTTTATATGCGATCTCAAAAAGCTTTTCTTTTCGTGAGGGTCGGCTAAGATTGTCAACGAATAATGCAACGATTTTAAAGTGAAGTGGACGAACCGTGTACTGAGCGAATGAAGAAATAAAGCAGAATTGGGGCCAATTTGTTTGCCTATCGCATCTTTGGAAAGCACAAAAATCTTTTTCAATAACAAATGATCTTTTTCTTTTTGAGAAACCTTTGCTATTTCCCGATACCGAAACATTGCTGGCCAACTAGATTTCTTATCTGATTAAATCTTTTCTGTTTCAATAGTAAGAGAATATTCAAATCATAGATTAAAGGATTTTCAGTGTTTATTTTGATATCAATTCTGCCTCGTTTTTCAAAATTGTCTGTGACTAGCGGAAATTATTCGTTGAAAATATGGCAAAAATTTTTGCTGTGAATAAAATTTTGTATTTATTCACACATTGCACATTTATGAATTAGTGCAAAAAAATGAAAAGAGCAAAAGGCTGTATTATCTGGAGCAAAATACAATTATTTCTTTTTAATTCCAAATTAAAGACGCGATTCGAATCGAACGGTATCAAAGAAAGGTATCAAAGCTAAGAGAGAATGCTTACTGCGACGCTTCCATAAGTCCGCAACAACCATGTGAGCAACATCCAATCTCGCACAGATATGGTATAGGGCTATCGCCAGCCAGATTCTCGTAGTAGCAGAGTGTTTGATCAGAATCTGAAAGGAAGTTAAAGAAATTCCCATTCACCAATTCTTTGCAACTGCAGTTGATGCAGGAAAAACATAACGGTCACTTCAGAAATTCGGTAAGAAGAACAAAATCAGAATTGTGCGACATGAAAATATAGAAGAAGCTTCCAAGAATTTCGAAGAATTCATAGTAAAAATGCTCCAAGAATCGCATACCCAGTTCATTAGCCTCAGCAAGATATCTGATCAATCGCACTTCTGAATTTGTGCTAGCAACTCACCGGCGATTTCTTGTCGAATTAAAGCACCAACGCTCCTTCGGATTTCTGCTACAGTGGGCAGTGGTGTCGTACTGAAATTATTATTGTTTTTTTCGTCTTTTTATTTTTGTGAAAAACATAAAATGAATGAAATCTGATGTTTCCCTGTAGTAAAAAAATGGAGTCCGGCACAGTATGCAGTTTACGAAAATCGATTTAGATGTTCCGATTTCTTATCTTTCCATTCTAAGCATTATTGAAAGCATTTTGTCATAACCAAATATGCTTGTTGCGCCTCAAGAATCGTCCTTATAAATCTCATAAATACCTTTCGCTACACTGGAAAAAAGTTTCGAATCGTTTATGAAAGCGAAAATATCTAACGTTGCAGTGGTTTGTGCCATATAGATCTGCTCATATTCGCTGTAGGGCAGATTCGTCCAACGAGACGCCATCTCTGCAAGCTGAAAACACAAATCCCGCTCAAGAGCTGTAACGTTTGTAATTACCGTCACGTATATCACTCAGTAATA
The DNA here is from genome assembly GCA_022844705.1 of Toxascaris leonina. NCBI lineage: Eukaryota > Metazoa > Nematoda > Chromadorea > Rhabditida > Ascarididae > Toxascaris > Toxascaris leonina. The sequence continues at coordinate 85,144 of JAARMF010000051.1, forward strand.
TATGCGTTGTATTCTGATTGCTAAATGCAAATAAACAACGTCACTGTAATAGAGAGAAGGAGCAACGGTTAGCATCGAAACATGTGATCAATAGCAGCTTATCGTTTGGGGTTGAATCACACCTGTTCTCATCATATGAAACCTAATATGATTCGAATTATTCGTTAATTAACAGCGAAACAAGCTCATTTCTGAATAGCGTCCGCGATTAGAAAGCATCACTAGCACAGATGCACGATATATGGAAAAGCATAAAGTGCAATAAGGTTGAGTAGGATGGCTGTTGTGCTGAACGCACTTTAAAGAAAATTGTAAGAAACAGTTATGAGGTAAAATCGAATTCAGTATCGATCTGTTGCTAGGCTTCATGCTCGTTCGTACAACACTCGCCACTTAGTCACTCTCGGCACATACTTTATGCTTCTCGAAAGAATCGCTTAATGTGTGTTTGCGGATGTACTGCTCGCAGTTAATCAAATTGCATAGTGATAATTAAATAGCCTCAATACTCTTTTAAATTGCTTCATATATAGATGTGACTCTTCTAGGAAATGTGACATTAGCAATACGGTGATAATTGACCGACGAAAGGATCATATTACTATGGAAATTTCGGAAAAAAAAAGAGATAAATTAAAGAAATTTAGAACTCCTAAATTATTTCATTTCATAATGGATAGATGCTTAGTTAATTTGAGGCTGATTTATAGCGGAACTTTGCCACCCAGTTTAAAGTTCAATAAAATAAGAAATGGTATTGATGGTGGTATAAGCCAGTTGGATGTGAAGGTTAAAGCTTAAAACCACGAAGCATTTCCACGGTGCGTTTTTTTTTTTGAAGTGAAGAAACAAAAGAAAAAATGCCACTGTGAAGTGATCATGCAAATATTTAACGGCGATGTAATGACAATGAGTTGTAGTTTTTCCGGAAGTGATATTACAGGATCGTGAGGTACTTCTCGAACTACTTTACCAATTGCTTTTTATAGTAGGTAAAAAGGAGAAAAATCAGTTTCAAAAGTCGCTGCAAATGTTTTTATTGTCATCCAATATGAAATGAAAAGGATAGAACAATAAATGGTACGCGAAAAACAAAATGGAAAATTCAAAGTGGTCCTTAGGAGTGACATATCGAAACTTTTCATATGCGACTGATAAGCGACTTCTACACATTTGGTACCCATTTCTGAATCGAGAAAACACATTCACTAAAAATGTTCCATAGTTATAGACATGAAGTATAAGAAACTAAATAAATTATGATTGAATGAGTCTGTCTTGACGAGTAAACTATCTTTGCAATGGTTTAATTCTGAGTTGGTTGATGAAGCAACGAAAATTTCAAGCATACACAATTCACACTAATTTATCCACGAAAAAAAAACTTGGGTATTTCAGAGCAAGTGCTTCACAGCCCAAATAAATTTGCTCCGGAGCAAACACTCGATTCAGTATATGCGATGTAGTTTTTTTTTTTGGGGGGGGGGGTGCAATTTTGCAAGCCCAACTTTTCGACTAATTTCTCGAATGATGTTTTAAAGAAATTATGCATATTTTAATATGAAAAGGCGTTTGCACGCACTTTACTTTAGTTGATTCTTCGTTTCATACCGACCGGGCTACAACAATAAAACGAATCGTCTGTGGAAAATGTTGGATAGCATAAAAATGGACTGAATTATGAAAATATTATTTCGCATATTTATTATTTATCGATAATTAATGAAAGCGGTGGGACAAGTGGAAGGCGCACGGAAGTGCACATAGTGTCGATCGCTCTAGTACGCTTCTTCACATATTTCTACACGACAACGAGATTTAAAGAGATGAATCTAGAATGCACATTATACTTGACAAAGTTGCACTTCTAACTTGAAACTTGAGCTCTAATTTGAGCGTATTCATCCTTTAAACATCGAAAAAATTTCATCAAAAAATCGATAATTTTTTTTTGAATTGAAGAAAAGAATTTTTGCGGGAGAAAAACAAATTTGCTTAGTTCCAATAAAATACATCTAAATGAATAAAGCTCATGAAGTCGCGGTGTTATGTTGCGAGATGACGCATTAAGTGAAAAGAGAATACAAATTTATACACAATGTTTGAGGAAAAAAATTCTCAGTCAAGTAGATAAGAAATACTGGCAATTTGCATTGTTCCATTATACCGCTTAAAACACGAGAGATAAATTTTGACGCATCTGCGATGAACTGTTTCCTTATTGATTTCTGTGTGGATGTATAAAGAAGTCTATTTATTCTAGTGAGAATAAGTTTTGCAGCACCGCCACAGATTTAGAGGTTTTTCTTTTAACTACTTAACTTCCGCCCAACCGTGTTGATGCTAAGTGATGGGAAGAAGGATGCTGAAGCATTATATCAAGGAATTAAGTTCTGTAATGAAATTCTGAAACACCACTTCTCAAATAAAACCACAGTGTGACAGAAAGTGAGTGGAACTATCAGCTGAGACATCTGCAGATAAGCCAATATCCTATTTTCGCTATTCTCACCGTAAGTGGGCATTTGTACTTTGAAACATTGCAAAGAGCGCCTGTGTCGTGAGCTATTGAGACTTTGCTCAACGACATAAATGTTCTGCAGCACAAATTGCTCTCAGCGAAAATGTCTGAGTAATATTTCAACGCTAGAGATTTGAAGGCAGAAATTGCGATTTTCAAGAAAGCTTCATTAGGGACTAGGAGAAGGTATAGTGTGTGGAGGGACAGCGAACGAACGGGACAAGAAATTGACATTGAAAGGAACAATGCGACTTGTCCACCCATCGACGCGAATTTCTGTTGACATACTCAAATAGTTTCGGTCAACCACTCAGCAATAGACAACATCGACTCGCACAGTCCACACAGCACATTTTGTGGTCACCTCAGAGTTGTGCTTCGCTTTGGCAATTTCGCACACCCTCATAGCAGATTTTCCACTCAACACCACAAAAACTGACCTTGATTAAAAACTTTCTTACGTCGAAATCCTTTGCACTTTTGTCCAATAAGCTCACACAAGAACTGCTAATCCACTATAGCAAAGCAGCAGATCAACGATGATTTTTACCGTTAAAAGCAGTTTTGTCTTATTGCATAACCAAACCGTCGACTGAAAAAACGAATTCATTATAGGACATTTTGCATTCTCTTCCAAATTCCTATACAGCCAAGTAGTTTGATTGTTTGAATTTGCGAAAAGTGCATAGCGTGCCAAGTTTCATCTTTGGTAGCTGTGGAAACACGCTTCACCACTTATGTACAGAAATACGCCGTTTGAGTACAAACAGAAATGACGACATAAAGCTGTGGTTATCGAAAGACATCCCCCGCATTGCGGCGAGTTTAGAATTCAATGCTTTACCTCATTTTCATAAAATGAGGGCCCTTTGCGTAGGTGTCATTTGTGCATTAATTGAAATACTACTATGACTCTAACTCATTAAGGTGGATGCCTGCCGAAGTGTCGCTTCTTATTGCATCTCAACTCATGCAACCTGCTCTCTATGCTGGGTTCACTTCTAGTGTTGATCAACTAGTGATTGTGTAGTTATGGTTCTTATAAAGCAGAAAGAAAGCAATGAAGCAAATGAATCGAGATGCAGTCTCGGATGGAAATGTTTTTCACGCCAATCGCTCTTCATCATAAGGGATCACAAAATGAGGCAACTGCACAATATGATCTGCAAAGTACGCTATTTGATCAACCATTTTTACGAAATATCTCAAGCTAGCGAACACATTGCTCTTAGGAAGAAATATGAAGGAATCTTGGAGGAACGCTTTGTAACTTTGTTGCAAACAACAACATCCTTTTGAAACGTGTAATGTTCGAATTAGCAAGGATCGAATTTCTCAAATCGAGTTGCATAATTCGAGATGATTCGAAATTCAGGAAACATCTTGTGAAAAGCAATACAAGGGAAATATTTTTGGACATCTTCAATGGCATCAATGTGAAGGTATGGGGTAAAAAATTGAAAACGAGATATAAAATTGGTCATTAATGAACAATAAAGAATTTTCGATAACGCTTCAAACATTTGTGTTATATAATATTCACTCCTCGGCAAGCACGAACACTTTTCCTACATTTCACCGTGATAAAGGTTGCAGTGCAAAGTGCGAAAAATGATTTCACCCAAATTTTGGTATCATCGACGGTAGCAAGAAATCAGGTATTCAGTATCAGTGGACATTTGTAGCGGAAGTTGACGTGCAGAACTCCACATTTGCCGCGAGAAATATCTGAACACTCACTAAATATATAGAGATCATTCCATAACATGTTCAAATCGATCGCAATACAATGGAGAGGACGCTTGTTTTCTAGGATGTCAGTTATTCAATGGTTCTGTTTTCCTTCTACTGGAATAAGCCACAGGTATGTGCCACAGGAATATGCACATTCTTATGACCGCGAGATAGATGTTAGCAGCCTTATTGACGAGTTAATTATGCCGGACGATGAAATGAGCCTACAGTTTCCAGGTCATACCGACGTTTCATCGGCACTTCCTCGAATTCTCTACCATGTTCCCTATCCCATCAACCTCTTCTCCTGTTGTGCTGTTTCTGGCATTCCCGAGATACAACCGGAGCAAAAGCTGTGCACAGATGCAGCGGCCTTCTATATATGCTCGATCTCTGCCTGTATCTGCTCGCTTCCATTCATGAGGTTGTTTGCCTGTCTGTTCAGTCCTTCTATGTCCCTCTGTAAGCCGTCGTGCTACCAGTACCACTAGAATGACCTGCACAAGCAAACTGTTGAAACAGCATGTCGAGGAGTGTTCTGCCTACAGTAGAAATTGGACATCGTCCTTGCATTGGTTGCTCTCGCTTATAATGCTTTCTTTCATGGGCCGCACTGCTCATCATCATGTCATGCACATTTTCAAAAGAATCTGCACACTGATTGGATGTGGTTGGATACGTGCTTGGACGCTGATTGGTTGTGCAGTCTGTGTGAACAGTTCGAAGAGTGGAGGACGACAGGGCTTAGTAATGTTCGAAGAATTTCATGATGAAAAGGGGAGCGTAGCCGTTCGTTCGTCGTGGGGTGTTGGTGACGAAGGCTTCCGAGTTTCGCGTGGTGGGATGCAGACACGCTGGTAGGACTACAAGTTTTGGCAGTTTCTTGCGGTCAAGAAATCGGCCGAGTGCTGAGTTCACTGTGCTCACAGAGTATCGGTGGAGATTTGGAATGTATGAGTGTTGGACAACCTACAGAGACCATGTGGGAATTTTTCAGCTGCAAATCTTAGAGTTACACTGAAACTCTTCTTCTTTTTTTTTTCAAATTCCTTTTGTATGCTTTGCCACCGCAATAGATAGAACGCTAAAGGTTTGTTGATAATTCTGGTTTCAGTTGGGAACTGGATTTTGTACAGATATGGCCTTTATTTGCGAAGAGAAATGAGTTAGAAAAACAGGAGGAGTGGGGAAGCATGGGACACTGTGGACGTTTGCAGTAATAAGGCGCTGCTCTTTCAGAGTTTACCTCTTTTTTGTACACTCGAAATTTGCTGCTCAGCGATCGGGGAAGCGGCTTGTATGGATGAGACGACTTTTATATTCGTTATTGATAATTGAATATCACATTTTTTAGTTGAAATCAAGAGGAAGCAGGGCTATTTATGAAATCTCGTATGGAGAGATTTGTTTGCGCTATTCCGGTGAAAATTTTATCTGGAGATTTTGCCGTCTTCGATACAGCGATTTAGTAGATGATATGACTTAAGGGATTGAATTAACACGAAAAAGGGAGTGCAGAGACATCTCAGTTGATCATAGCTTCCTAAGTTTTATAGCCTAAACTCTTTAAGGGAATTCGTTTTAGTGGTCCTTTTTAGCATAAATTGGTCAAGTTGCTTTCATTTGAGGTAGTCGTGACAAGAAGATCACATTGATCACATTGAACAGCTGTGATTTCATCGACTTCGTCATTGTCTCCATCGATGCAGCTGGCAATTTTTCCATCTTTCTCGATCCTGAACCCGCCGCGTCCTAGCAGTGCCATGTAGAAGTCGAAACCCCATCTTGTTGGCAGTCTGCCGCGTTCTTGCTTTCCATATTGCCGTGGCCAGTAGTACATCGCCTGGTGGCCGGCCTGCTGGCGACGTA
>JAARMF010000051.1:101658-118005 GCA_022844705.1 Toxascaris leonina
CGGCTTGTCCCCCCCCCCCCCCCCCCCCCCCCCCCCCCCCACCCAACAAAAAAAGGAAAAATTGAAAGCTATCCCACGGTTCTTTCGATCCAACCTTATTCTTATTTGGCGTGATCAACAAATCCAGCAAACTTTTAAACGTTGCACCACCAACAATGCGCTACACAGTTTCCTATTCTTCATTGTTCATATGTGAGACATTCTTCCTAATAATAATCTGAATGTGCGATTTTTGAGATCTTTTAATCGGCAGTTGACTTATTCCGATCCCTACATTAGTGCCTATCGAATGTGCCGAACCTCTATTGTTTGCGACGGTCCCTGCTGTTGAAGCTTTGTAAATGAATTCTTTTCTGTCCACTTGTCGGTTTTTTTGTCCCTTTTCCATATATGTGCACCTGCTTCGTGGTCACCTGTATCGGTAACCAATTTTCAGAATCAGCGATGACCGCATACAAAGCACCAGTCTACCGTACTGCCTGGATCGGAATCCGCGCTTCATCTCGGTCAGGGAACAACTGCCGTCCTCCTTTCGCGCCAGGCTCGATTACGACCAACTAGTGGCCACCACTCGCAAGAAACATCAATCACTATGTGACTAACTTTCATTTTCGATTCACTTCCGCTCTACTACGTCCAACCAATTCGTTCACCTTGGGTTGAACACTTATTCAATGATCGAACGGTCATCGCTTAATTATTGCAGTAGTATAATGTGCTCCACCAACGAGGCTGATGTCGTGCTTGTACAGTTAAGCCTCAAATGCGAAAAATCTTTATATATTACCTCTTCACACGCATATATTAACGCTATGAAAGCATGCAGTATCGATGAAGCAGTACATTTTGTGAAGCGAGGAATTGTTGAGTATGAAAAGCAATTGTTGCTCTGAACCAATCTTCAAAAATAGAGAAATAAGGCTTCCCATAGCAAATGGTGGTGGTCAGATTTTTCGGTCAGAATTAGTCGGGAAACAGTAAATTTTATTGCTATGACATTGCATTGAGGAGCGGTATGAAAATGAATGGTGGATTTTGCCTTTGGAAAACCTTATCGATCCTCCAGACTATGGTAGCCGACCAGGCTAGGATAATCTCCTGAAAATTCGGCATCAACTTTCGCCGTGTCTTACTGCTTAACACTACGCTGCATAAAAGATCAACCTATCAAATTGCACCTTTGCCTGTTAACCACGAATGAGTTCTCCGTTAATCGTCATTAAAGAGCTTTATGGTAACATAGGTCGGAGACAGTGGAGTATAAAAAATTCGTTGAAACGTTGTCAAATGTGGGAACAAACAGTGCAGTCTAATCAAAGCTAGCAGGAACGTTCATAATAACGATGAACGGTGACAAATGGGGAGATCAGTCGCAATAATCTCGACAATGCTTCATCTCATTGGTGACAAATTCAAATGCATAGCTTCGAAGGAAGTCAACTAAAACGACAGCTTTGACCTGATTATTCGTCGGGGATTAAAGAGTATATTTTAAAATGTTAGAACTGAAATAGAGGGACACTTTTTGGATCAGATTCGACAAAGGTATGAGGACTTTCGTAAACCATTTCCAACACTCCACCACGAATGTATACTTTTCCATCTATTGTCTGAAATATCTCCTCCTTCAAAGGAAACGAGAGTTCTCTGTTTTTTCTTTCCTTCTCGTCTTACTTTCCCTTTAACTTCCACATTGTTCAAAATGGCAATCAATAGAAAGCACCAATTTGCATGCATGCATTCAGTAGAGACAACGATTTTTGATGGGTAATGATTTGGTTGTTGGGCAAACATCTGCACTGGAATAGAGTTCGCAGATTTTGGCAAAACAGTTATGGGAGCCTGTCGTCCTAAAAAGGATCGCTTCATATAATATAATATAATGATATGTTTGAAGTCATTTAGGTATATTTGTCCACTGGCAATCTAATTCCTTTCGTTGTAACTGTAGGCCAAGCTATCGAATAATGAAGTGTTCAGTGGGAATGCTCACGATTGTGCATCACGAGTGAATATAGCGCATATTTGCTAGCTCTGAGGCATAATGAGCGTCACTTTTGACCATAGCATTCGAGTTTATATAGTGTTATCCTCATGCGCGCAATAACATTGCATTTTTCGGTGTCACTGCCGTTAGCTCATGTCTTGTTTGATCTTTTTGCTACCGTTTTTTTCTTTTTCTCATGGACTGAATAATCTGAATCGACTCGTCGCAAATTTCTTCTTTAAATCTGTCTAAGTGGTATTTCAAACTTCTTGCTCGTCAGAGTGATGGTAATTATTTGTTCCGATTTTATATTCCTCCATCAATTAAATTTTCCTAGTTAGTGGCGACATGCGTGCCGATATCGAGACTTCACAATAAAATGCAACTGTTCACCAAACTTTCGACAACATCTTTCGGGGCTTTATCAACTTTTCTCTGGAAATTTCTGACTTTATTTCCTATATTGTACAAACATCGATAGGTTGCATATGTTTTTCCTTTCCTTCTCACCGTTATTCGCTCAGTTCAATTATTGTCTTGATGGCAGTGTCGAGTTCGCCAATTGGTTTCAACACTATGTTGAACTGCCAAGTGAAGCTTGGGTGTCAACGAATAAGTGAAGCTTGATTTGGGCGTATCTGAAAAATCTTTTTAACTTTACAAGATGGAAATATTTAGCTGCACAAACAGCGTGATTAGAACGTTCAAAAATGGTTGCATTGGTTGGCATCGCAATCACATAAGACGTGCGTTTGTTCGTACAGTGCTGTGGGTTGTGTTGATCGAATGAGTGCTTTGCATGAGTGGACCCGTCAGCTAGAGTGTTGTGCAACGGCAGCACTGCTTTTATTCGCGTCCTTTGTGACAGTGGAGACACTTTAGCTAGGGTCGTCTTAGTTATTTAACTCGGGTCATTGTCGGTTTTTGTTACCCCTAATCAAGGGGAGATATTTGCCTTCATAAGTGGTTTTCGACGTTGTGCTTATGACGCTATTAAACCCAAGGTTATTTTATTGGAAGAAGGGGTAGAGGTGGGGGAAGAAGAAATGGGAAATTTAGACAAAGGTATCTCAAAATTATAGCTGGTAAATTGTGCGTTGAAAGTTCAGAAATTTTAAGAAACTTTTTCCGCATGCGATAGCCAAGCGCAGGTAAGTGGTAGAAAGGTAAACAGTACGTTCCAAAGCTGAGTTCACCCCTCTTCAACCTTGTTGAGATAAGACTTTGATTGTTGCTGTTGTCATGTGACCCAAATTTTACATAATATCCCAAACGACTGTCACGGTCTGAACTCAAATATTATTGTGTTGCATCTCTTCACAAGTACTGTGATTCATGCTAAAGCTATTCGTTCTGTTGTAGCCAGCTTGGGTCTTCCTCGAATGCTCACATCTCATCGCTTTCACATATACTGTACAGTTAAATGATACTGTACTCGATAGAGAATTTCCTTATCCAAACCATGCACACACCTTTCAGGTAATTTTTGTGACGAGAAAAGCGGGAAGGATGGACGACTAGCTACATCATGCGCTCTGTTGTTTCCTTTGAAATGCACAGTAGGGCTTAATGTTGTATTGTGGAGCGTTGTTTTCATTTGAATTGTAAACGGTGCAATAGGCTATCGGAACTGCATAATTAGGGAAATAAGTTCATAGTTTGGGAGATAATATCAAAGCGGAAGAGCCGCTGCGCTACCGCCGATATCCACTTACGTACGGAGGACATAAATCGTGGGTGAAATACACTATAATCTTTCGGATGAGTTATAACCCCACCGTTAAAAATCTAGTCGCAAATACTGCATATTATAGCGCTTATCGCTATTGTTCTGTTGAAGATGTGTATAGACGTGAAAGAGCGGTATGCTGCTTGCTCTTAAACTGTAAAACACTGGTACTTCCTTCATCAAAAGTCTAAATTAGCATCTGAACCATTCAATGGATGCGGCATTCTTGCAAAGGTGAACAAATTTGATACGTCAGATTTTTGGTCATTTATGGATGATTATTGAAAATGCAGAAATTTCCACTCTGGGAGCTGCCAGCAGTTTTCGGTAAAAGGCTAACCAAAAGATTTGCAGAGCTATTTGAAGTTTTGACTCAAAAGCTGAAGTTTATAGGGGCCATTTTCTGTTGCTGAATAATTTTTGCTGTTTCGCAAAAACTGGTGATATTGTCATCTATGTCCGTATCGCATCGGGATACTGTTTACATAGGTGCATTTTGTAGTGTGGACAGAATAGCAGCCAGAATGCATGTTTATTTTACAATAAGAAAAGCATGGAAAACGCTTGCAACAAAATAATTATGCAAAAAAAAAAATGGGGATATCTGTAACCATAGACGGCACGCAGCTATGCGTTTAAGCCTCCTCCCACCCCACCCCTCACTGCTAAAAAAAGGGGCAGAGATCATGAGGAACGGAGGCATGCAAATTTACAGCGATGAATGTGCGAGAGTAAAGTAGGTACACTTAGTCACAACTACGAGTAGCAGATATCGAAGCCAGATTGCATATCAACTGTTTGGTTTTTCATGAGGAATATGCATCTCCTATGCTGGAGGTGTTTGCAGGGTCAGCTTGAAGCGGAGGTACGATGGCATTAAGCAGAACGAATGCATTGTTTCGTCTGCTGATACAGGCGCCAAATTCCACGCAACATATTCGCAGATGCCTTGTCACAGCATCTTCGCCAACACTCACTGTCCGTGAAGCTTTAAATCAAGCTATCGACGAAGAGATTCGTAGAGATGAGACGGTATTCCTTCTCGGAGAGGAAGTTGCCCAATACGATGGTGCTTACAAGGTTTCGTTCTGGTTCTTTTTGCTTGTTTTTTTGCTCTCTTCATTATAATCCAAGCTTATTTGCTTGAAGCTTGTCACCCACCAATTCATCTAGGTGTATTTGCTGGCCACAGTACTCTCAGTCGTAACCTACATGAGGTTAAAGAAGTGGATGTTTTTTCATTACTTTTGATGAACGTGGTCTAAGTGTTTGCATGCAGAAGCAGACACTTCGTTTAGAGAGGTGAAAACTTACTGAAGAGAAAACAGTATGTTTGATGTGCGGCTGGTGGAAATTGACGCATCAATCGTATCAGCTGGCGCCTCCTCTTCTGTACGGTGTCACCCATCGTCCGCTTTACAATTTATACGGCAGATTTGCTTCTTCCCTAGTAAGGTGAATAGCATTACCCTCGTAAGGTGAAAAAGGTGAATAGGTGTGTAATTTCTGCCTTTATCAAGTGCACTGAAATGTGTTGAGCCAGAATGGGGGGAAGGGAAGAAAGGGGAATGGTTTAACTGCTTTCATATGTCGGATCCGGGTTTTAGTTTCCTCCATCGTAGCAGTGTTCCCAGTAGGGCCGCTGATGGCTGACTATAGCTGTTCTGGGGTCTCTTTACAGCATAGCTGACGATGCCACTGCTTGACAGGGCGAGCATCACTGTTGGAGCTCACAGAGAGTAAGTGTCCTGACCGTCTGTATAGGTGGTTTTTCTAGATTGAGAAAATTTATGACGGACAGTCGTTACCTTTACCTGGAACCCACTTTAAGTTTTTGTATATGAAGTAGTAGTGAAACAAATTGGAATTTTTGTTATTTTTCTGCGAATCCATCCTCCTATGAAGTTCAGTGATAAATACGTGAGATGTGATGCGGCCATGTACGATATATAGAAAAGTGGATGAGGACAGGCAATTTACAGGCACAATGTTGGCGGCACATTGCTGAGCAATATATCTGTCAGCAACAGCCGTACACTGCTACCCTTTCGCATTCCCTCCACTGACTTCCTGCCGCAGTTGAAGACTTCGCACACGTAAATATCTTCGCTTGCGAGCGGCACCATGTCCCCGATACTAGTCATACTATCTTGTAGAGTTGGTTTTTGGTTTCACAAAAGCACGGCCGATATGTGCGAAACTTCATCTGTTGATGTGCTTTCTGGAATATATTATGTGGTAGATGCTTGCAGGTTTCAAAAGGTCTGTGGAAAAAATATGGTGACCATCGCATTGTGGATACGCCGATCACAGAAATGGGATTTGCTGGCATAGCAGTAGGTGCTGCCATGGCTGGCCTTAGACCTATTTGCGAATTCATGACGTTCAATTTCGCGATGCAGGCAATCGATCACATCATCAACAGTGCTGCTAAAACTTTCTATATGTCTGCTGGCCAGGTGCTTCAACTTTCAATTAATATGAGTAAATTTTCTATGAGTAAAGAGGTGCATCGCTTATTGAATTAGTCACTTTAGAGTTTATAAAATTCGATGTGTTATACCCACAAAGCATTCAACTCTGTCATTGAAATTGCTTGCTCTTTGGAACGTCGAACTATATCCATTTTTGCAGCTGAATGTGCCCATCGTATTTCGAGGACCAAATGGAGCTGCATCGGGTGTAGCGGCACAACACAGTCAGGATTACTCGGCCTGGTACGCTCACTGTCCTGCTCTAAAGGTGGAATTTGAGCTTTTTGCAGATAATGCAGTGCTTTTTATTAGTTTCCATATTCGGTTTCGAGACACTTGCTCATCACCGGATGATTGTTGCGCATTGAAAGTTCTAGGCCGAAATGCTTACTTCGGCTTGAGGTATGGTTTTCGTTCGTTTTGAGTTGTGCAACTCACCCGTTCCTCATCCCTTCGCTCCGAAAAACTTCTAAGTCGCTTGCCGTATTAGTCCAGTGCGTACTTGTCGACCTTGAACAAAAGAACGCCCAACCAGAAACGGTCCTCTTGGAAGCAATGTCGTTCAAAGCCAAATGCGTGGTTGTGCCCTGCGTCACATAATGTTGCTGTTGTTATCACTTTAATGCAAGGGAAGCAGCGAATCTAAGTAAACTACATGCATCGATCATTAAACAAATATGCTTCTAATAAATTCCTGTATACATTTTCCGCATGCAAAATTCATTGTTTATTTTATTTGTTTCTGAACTTTTATTCTTTTTCAGTTTCGCGTTAACTGATATACTGATGAACGTAAGTGGGCAGATAATCATTTCCTTTTGAGCATTCTGTATTGCTCGCCAAGATGCATGAACGGAGCAGCATGAGAGAGGAATAGAGCAAGTGGGGAGAGGAAGGCCATGCCTTGATTAACTTTGTAACGTTTCTGCTGAAATGTTGCTGTGTTGAAATTCTTTTGTTTACTTATGAAGGTATAACAACGTTTCGTTGGAATATTGTTGACGCTTTCTGTCTCTGCCGTATTTATGCGTGTTTAATGAGTAGTTTGAGCGATCTGTCAAACTGATTTACCTTTACATTTGTGCAGCATGGTTTTAACGTTTCCTTTGTAAAGATGTAAAATTATGGCATGCATGTTGTGAGATTTATTTAAATTTTTCATTGATTGGGAATGGTACCTCAAATATTGCAGGTCCTCTCTCCGTACAGTTCGGAAGACGCAAAAGGGTTGTTGAAGGCTGCTGTACGCGATGACAATCCAGGTATTAATTTTTATGTTTTGAAGCGTTCTTGCAAACGCACGTTTTTGATTTCCTGCACACATATAATTCAGGTTAATGGTATCTTTCGGGATTATTTACCATGTGCAGTAATTATATTTGTGGGTGGGCTTAGTGAGTTATAAGAGCGTTTGAGTTATTTTATTTGGTGCAGTGAACTTCTTCGGTGCGGCACCATGTGTTCTTTTTCTTAATGTTCGATCTCTAGATCCCTGAATCCCCGAATCATGGGTCGTCTTTGTCACAACGACGCTACAGTTACATGCCTGAATTGTATTGTTTGTAAACCTCTTTCCTCATTGTCGTTTTTAATAGTCGTTGACTTGAGTAGCTTGTACCGTAGTTAATTAGGCGCCCACCATAATAATTAGGGCTACAGCCATGGAAGGTCCTTTAGTTCTCGCGATTGGAAGTAATTGTGTCGTGAAAACACATAATGGTCTCGATTCTACAGTGGTTTCAATGGTTTCCAGTGATCGTTTTGGAGAATGAGCTGCTTTATGGACAGTCGTTTCCGGTCACTCCTGAGGTGCTATCCGAGAATTTCGTCATTCCAATTGGGAAGGCAAAAATCGAAAGACAGGGTGAGCACGCTACAGTGGTCAGCTATTCGAAGGGCGTCCAGTTAGCACTCGAAGCTGCCACTGAGCTTGCAGCACAAAAAGTTGAAGTGGAGGTTTGTTGTTCCATTTCTTTTGTGTATTCTCACCATTGGAAGCCTTGTATGTTCCACAGCTCAGAGTCAAGATGTGTTGGCGATTTGAAATTAAAAGCAGAGGGAATGCATCTGCATCTTATTTTAAGGTGATAAATCTACGTACATTGCGACCTTTCGATATGCAGGCCGTAAAGGATTCGTTGAAGAAAACACATCACTTAATTACGGTTGAAATGGGTTGGCCTATCTGCGGAATCGGTGCCGAAATCAGCGCACAGGTTGAGTGTGTTTCTCGTTTTTTCCAATTTCCTCTTGTTCGTACAAAGTCGATCTTTTAATCATTTCCGCTAAAGCCGATCATGTTTGATGCAACTGCACTTTTTAGGAGCATCCTAGAATTTGGAATCTCCATTATCTCTTCATCGTTGCTTTTCTTTTTTCTTGTAACGTTATCAAGTATTTGTCATGCGTTGTAACGGGTGAAAAGGCTTGCTTATTGAATCGACTTGTCAACGATGCGGTTTTGTCTTTTTTCGAGGCATTATCGCGAGCGTGCTTTTATATACCACAAGATTGAGTAGAGAGTTTGGCTTCCCTCCTTTGGTCTCAAAGCTGATGAACTGTAAGTGGAGGCTGTCTTCGCATAATGGAAGCAACTGAAAATGTAGAGCGTAGAAATTTTCGACTAATGAAAGAAGGTTCGTTTATTTAAGCTAGCGATGATGCAGACTGGAACGTTCTTAGGTTGCAGGTTGTTGAGTCGGAGGCGTTTGACTATCTGGATGCGCCGATACTGCGTGTGACAGGGGTCGATGTTCCGATGCCGTATTCACAGAAGCTTGAGATAGCCGCATTGCCAACGTCGGCCGATGTTGTACGCCAAGTGAAGAAAAGCCTCAATATGGAGTGATACGGTTCACCGTTCCGATCTGCTGTTCTCGTTCCATACATTCGCTATCACTTCACGCGTTTACCTCGTTCACCCCTTTGCCTCTGCCTGAATCTGTCCCTTCTGACGAAGGTTACGGTGTGAGTGTTAGACAGCACTAGTGCGTCACTATGGTTTATTTTGTTTTCTCTTTATTAGACTTCCTGATTATCTTTATGACACTTATTTTTGATAATTGGAAAACGGATTGCGTAACTACGGCCGATTAGAGTTTGATGTATGCTTTATCTCATTTGGTCACACTCATTTCCGGTGCGATTAGCTCATTGGATAAGACTGATGGGGAAGGGGTTAATTGGTTGCAGTGGTTAGGGTGGCAAGATTGGGTAATGTGTATTTGGCTGTGTGTTGGTCTGCACGCAGTAGAATCATCTTATGAGCAACCTTTGTTGGCAGTTTGTATCGCCATTCCAAATCCGCGCGACTCGTGTTTCCCACTGACGGTAGTGGAATGTGATCGGGCCAGGTTGCCTACCCTTCAATCATCCTGTCACAAATTTGGTCTGCTTTGCTCTCAGTATCTTTCATCCAGTCGTATTATCTGTGTTATACGTGTGAACCATGTTGTTTTCTCTTGTTTTTTTTTTTTTTTTTTTTTTGGATGACCAAATTGCAGGTTATCAAGTTGACATGATTTGCTTTATTTTTCACAGCTATAAGACTAACATAAACCCTCGTGATTTGGCGGTACTCGATGTTGCTAGTGATGCTTAGGAAGTGTTTTGTTCGAATATAAATATTTTGACGCACAAGTGACTCTTTTGCGAGATGCATTCTAATAGAAGAACTACACATGTGAAGCAAAGTGAGTAGTTTTTAGCAATAATAAGCATGAAGTGAGTAGTTTTTAGCAATAATATCATCGCCAACTTGATTGATGTATTTCTCTTTCATAAATTGCTTCCAGCAAAGTGTTTCGTTCTTTCTCTTTTTTTTACAAAATTGTTAGGAAATATTCATCCAACACCCACAGTTTCGTCGGCTACACTACGAATGCATCATTGTGAAGTATTTGCTGATCATTAATATTGCCATCGATGTAAAAGTTCACCGGCATTCTTCGTTTGAATTATCGGTGGTTGCGCTGCTTCTAGCATATCTTCCTGTCACTTCAGCCATGCATGTTGTGTTGTGCTCTCTATCATATGTAGATGGCATGGGGTGTGGAACAAGTCGTTTACGGCAAGAGAGGCTCAAATGGTTGGCGTTTGAGAAATGCATGGCTAAGAACTTTTGTTGGACAACGTTTGCACGTCGTCAGTAAAGATTCGTTTTGGATGCAGCGTTCATATTTATGTCAGTTTTACCCTCTTCGGAGCTATATTTTGTACGGTGTGTTAATCAAGTTATTTTATTGCCGCTAAAGATGCCCCATTTTCTTGAGTGAGAGTGGTTTTCGGTACTGAAGAAGGCAGTAAAGGCGTCACATGTGTTATCGGTCTGAACGATGCCATTTCTTTAAAAAAATGTAATTCTTTAATGTTACGACTATAGAGACCCAATCGATTCGATGCAAAAAAGTGATGCCCACAAAGATAAGGGATGGCTTTCATTGCTGAACATTGTTTCGAACCGACTGAAACAACATCGAACTGCTGTGTCTGGCTGGCATTTTGACTGCAACATCAAAAGGCTATCAGTGTGACAACAAGATTGTCGAAATGAAGCAAGACGATGTTTAGTAAGTTGACGTCAACAAACTGCTGGGTGAAGCGAAACCGCTCCAGGGAGCGTGTCTTCGTTGAAATGAACATCCTTTTCCCACGCACAAGCAACCACCCCGACGGACATGCTAATTCTGGCCAAAATTCGAAGACACGCAAAAGACGTCAGATGTCCAGAAGCAAATATCCCATGGGATTTGAAGTTTCCGTGAGCTAAAATGAAAGTCAGCTTCTGGAGTCCAATATATTGAAAAGCTTAATATAGTACACAAAAAATGATTGGTTGCCGTATGGCAGGGAAGGAAAACACAAAGCTTGCTGAACGTAAATTCTGTGTGATATTTTGTTGGAACGCTCCATTTCCCGTCCGTCAGTTTAGTTATTGGCGGAGGTAGTAGAAAAGCTCAATGGACGATGCTTTATTATCGACTGATCGATTGGCGAAACGGGTCAGTTAAATCGGTTCGGCTGGTTTGAATTTTTCCGATGTGACTTGGAGATTTTCCCGATATAGAGATGGGAAATCTCTTTCAAGTCTATTTGACCCTCAATTCCGAAGCTTTCTTTATGTAGTATGACTATCGTAAGACAGCTCACGGACCATACGATGAGGAAATATTGCTTATTTTGGCGTCATGTTGGGAATTTCTTCTCTGACACACTGTTGACATGTCTGTTTGATGCTTTGAATGGAACGTATGTGGAACTATAGCCAGTATGTTGTACTACGACGAATGACAAAAGATGCAACAAAAGAATACAGCACGCCACTCCACTCGTCCAAACCGCTCTCTCTTTCACGCACACCCA
The DNA here is from genome assembly GCA_022844705.1 of Toxascaris leonina. Taxonomy (NCBI): domain Eukaryota; kingdom Metazoa; phylum Nematoda; class Chromadorea; order Rhabditida; family Ascarididae; genus Toxascaris; species Toxascaris leonina. The sequence goes on from JAARMF010000051.1 coordinate 113,210, forward strand.
CTCGGAACAATGATGCTCCAGTGTGATGGTGGATTACAAGTGGTAGACCGACGGCAGACACTTACTTATCACTGTGGAATTCACTTACAATCACCTTGACGGAAGTGTCCTTGATGTTCACTTTGATAAAAGCCATCAGATTATCATTTTTTCTGCGTATGTTACTGCTTTTAGAAATGCTTTATGCGATTTTCGAAGGCAATTTTGAGTCTGGCCGTTCATCTTGCTCGTAAAGGTCAATGTTCAGTATCTTCAGTTATAAGCAATTCCGCTTAAGAAAGAATAAACAGTAAGCAAAGTTACGAAAATTGACGCGTAGCTACTTCTCACTTCGAAGTGAGCGTCATTATTCAGAGGTTGTTTCCAAAGCTGAAAATTTTGTTTTTGCTTTAAGTTCGCCTTAGAGGTTAAATGAGGAAATGTGATGGAATGATTATTCGCTAGCTTTTGCCGAATGGGAGCCAAATGTCGTCATGTTTTCTTGCATTCGGCTGGTAACAATTTGGATGGCTAACACATGTTACCATCGGGCTTTCAAAAGTCGCAAATTTGACAATGCACTTTTTCTTACTTCCGGTTTTGTTGCTCAAAGGTTCTCGAGAGAAATAGAAGGAAAAATGACAAAAATCGCGCAGTCACCACTATATTCCTGATGCCGCACTGCGGAGCTGTTGTCCTCTTGTCGTTCTTCAATGAGTGCTTCCGCGTAATGCAACTTACTTGAACGTTAAAGGTTGATTTATTCTTCTGAAGGCGTGCTACAATATGAATTTCATCTGGGTAGGCACTGTTCTGTTAAGCTGTTCCTTTGAAGCACAGAGAACCAAAAACCGCGTCTAATCCCACAAGCACGCTTGCCATATAGATCGTTGCAACTCCTGCACATTCGTTTTGCAACGCTGCTCTAGTCCGCGGTCTTCCGAACGAACACTGTCAACCTGTTATGTATCTCCAGCAATGTCCCAACACAACTTGAACCGTGCTTCATACGTCATGCGGTCTTTTTTGTCCTCTGGAGTTCAGTATTGACGAAGTGCTATATACGATTGATGGCTATTTACGGTTGGCTTAATCTTAAGGCTCGATCTTGTACGGTTGAAAAGTATAGCCAGGTTGCCAGTTAAGCGCCCACCTTATTCCTCTCCATCCACGTTTGTTGGAAGTCTACTGTAAGGCTAATCATCGAGGTCTAACCCTCTACCACGTCTGAAACCCTCCTCGCAACAAAAGTCACCAACATATTATGCATCTTCAACGATGTCTTAGCCCAACTTGAGCCGTGCTTCATATGTCTTGCGCTTTTCGCAAAGTTCAAAGGCTTATTATCACCTTTTCTCACTCTAAGTCTCTCCAAAAGAGCAAAAAAATTGTAGAACGAGGGCGAATACTTCAGTTTACGTACACGACCACCCACGAAGAAGCACATTCTTTTTCGAAACACGGGCAGGTTCGAATACTGAAAATGACCAAAGATTGACAACTGAGCTTTAAGCTTAGAGCTTTGATACTAGAGCTGATACTACAGCTTTAAGATGAAAATATCTTACGAAGGCACCGTTCCCAGGTGAAGCATTTGTACGAAAGAACAACAGCTATTTTTTATTTTCACAATTCCCGTGACCCGTTGTGTTTCCAGTCTATTTCAATAGCTATCGCAAGAGTGCTTTTTAACCCAAAACTAGACTCTCCATACAAATAAACATATGCTTCATAGATATTTAGTGCTAGACACGTCCGTTCGCAAGACATGACGTCGTATATGCCTCCCACACTGCAAACTCTCTAGCGCCAGACGCATCTATCTCACCGCTATTATGGTGGGAAGTTGCCAGCCGCCACTACGAGATGGTAGCTGAGCCGTCGGCACAGGAGGGTAGCTGGCCGATGTGATAAAAAAACCGCTAAAACAGACGAATCGTGTCTCAATTCAACACATCGAAGCGTGAAACTTAAACAAGAACGATCATTCTCCAATGCAACTAACGCTCTCCCACTGACCAACATTCAGAGACAGCAAGTATTCATCATTCAAATCGTCATAGTTCCTAATTTGCAACGAAGAGAAAGAGCCATTTTAACATGCGCCGCGCTAGCTTCTCAAATATTGTAGCTTTTATTATCATCTTCTGCAAACACACTGTTGCAAAAATAATCTTATAACAACGCTAAATGCATCGAATTTCAATAAAACGTTCGCTGAAAAACCACTTCGTTGAATGTTTGCTCTCAACGAAAACATATTAGGCCCAACAACCAGCAAAGAAATTTAAAAAAAACTTGCGTAAAGAAGACAAATTCATGGACAATGAACGAAAGCAGTTTATAAACACGACTAATACATATGCTAAAATCGCAAATTTATCACGAACTGCTCAGATTCATTCACAATTCTTTGAGAATCAGAACTGCAATCGAAAGTCACCAATTTCCTACAGCGTCTACTACTAACGTGTGATATTCACAACCGAGAAAGATTTCAAACACTGGGATCTGAAAGCAGCAATCAGATGGTACGATAGTACTGAGGGTAGATTTGGTTGCCGTCAAAAACGTGAAGCTGAACAAACTACCTCACTAAGGTGTTTTTTCAGTGCTACCCACAATAGTTTCCTAACTCTTCGGTTGAGGCTGCGATTTAAAAAAAATGTGGTTTACAGCCGCATTAAATTTCATGCTCTCGTTCTGAATATATCAAATTCAGTTTTTAAACAATGTTAAACGTAACTTCAATTTAGTTCGAAAACCACTATGTATAGATAAACCCAAAAGTTGATTTTCTTTAGACGAATGTAATATCTCAAGCAGTGGTTGGTTCTGCGAGTGCGCTTGTTTCTCAATATACGAGCCATTATTTACACATATCAACGCAAAACAAACAGCTACATTCCACCAGCATCTGACATTATTCTACCACTGTGCTAATTATAGACCAGCTTGCCTCCTCTAGTAAAAAACCTGTGGAGCCCCATTAGATTGACACCATAATTTGATACCATAATTGACACCAACAGCGTGAAAAGGGAAGCTGACGAAAAAAGAATACTTTTCACCCAACAACTTCCCATTCTCGTTCGTCAACCAACATCGCAATCAAAATCGAATATTGGTATGAGGCAAGCTTATCGATGATACTACGATTCGACCGTCAGCTGTCGTAGCGAGAGCGCAACATTACTAAATGCGAGTCATATGCACAACATCATCATCAATACACCTGTTGAACGTATCACCTGATAAGTTCAATCTTCGAACCGTTCAAAGATCACATATAATATCGAGTTACAACTACAGTAGTACCATGCAGAGAGAGCACATTAGAACAACTGCCTATTACACATAAAATTTCAAAATTCACTTCGCCACCCTCGAAAGCTTTTATTTCGATCTTCAAAAGGATTACAAAGTTTGCAAAAAAAAAAAACGCCCGCGTTAATTTGCAGCCGATGAACTTTGCACCTTCACTCTCTAGTTTTCACGACTGCGGACACGTACCTTATGAATCGAAATAAATGCTGCTCCGAAAAAATTATTGTGCTTAGAAGAATAGGAAAATCAATGGAGCTTTGATTAAATATTTGTAAATATTGCATACACATACATACACCTCAACGAAGTGATACACCTCGAGCAAAAACAACTCAAATTTGATAGTGATTGATTAACGCACAACGTTAAAATTCATTGAGCAATTTAGCACCGCTTCTGCAATAATCGACGCTCAAATGCGCGGCTGCAAAAGACGGACAGACTCCGATGCACTTTAGCGGCGTCAATCTTAACGTTGCAACTGCTATTATTTTTCGAACGTTATTCTAATTCTTCGATGTATATTTATAAAATTCATTATTTGCATTCGTTTTTTTTTTTTTTGACCTTTGTTAAGTTTTGATCGTACAATACCACACATTTCTTCTCCTCTGTCAACGATATGATAAAAATTCATCGACAATTTGAGCCTTATCGCCAACATTCGCACACCTTCGTCCCTTTATCGTCTATCTTTTTCACCAAATCGATAAATTTTTTACGAAGTGTACTAAGTACTTGCGCGTGGCTGTTGATTTTGTCATGAACTACAGTTCAGATGAACCTTAACAAAGAAATGGACGTAAGGATATGCTCATAGATAACTGAAGCTACTTGTTACCTTTCATCTGTTGATAACAACATTTTTGTCGCTTCTCTCTGCGAACATTTCTTTTTGCTTCATCGCCATTAACTCAAATATGAAGCTGCTAGCTTGATCGATTGGCAATATGGAAAAGTCATAACCTATATTGCCATCGCCTTTCCGCTGCGCGCATAAAAACGCATGCGCGCATCTGAGCGCGAGCGTATCCTGTCCTGCCGCACTGTTGTCCAACTTCCCTCTTAAAAACGACGTTGAATTTCGACGTCAATATTTTCATAGTCATCGCTCCTTCCAGCAATCCTTTTCAGATATACCGCCATTTTACTACGAAAACCTTTCTTGCGCGCCGATGTGCCCATACGTAGTAGAATAGAAAAAGTTATGGACGAGTGATTTTCTCTGCTTGACACATAAACAATAAAATATAGTCTCTCTTCGTTCTAGTGTATGTCGTTCTTGCAAATAACAACGATCGATTTAAAAGGAAAAGGTTTTATCCAATCAGAGTTGGAGGGGAGGGAAGGAGGTTTAGGAAATTAAGGAGAAGAGAGAAACGACGCACAACTATTTATAGCGGAGCTAATGAGGACACACGGAGAAAAATCGTTGAAGAAAGGCTTACAGCGGCACAAAGTGAGAAGTGCAAATGCCCTCCCCCCCCCCC
>JAARMF010000051.1:122528-172598 GCA_022844705.1 Toxascaris leonina
GCTGAAGATCTAGTAACAGTGAATATTAGTCGTGCACATTTCGTTGAAGCACAAATTTATATTGGATGAACTGCTTAGTGCGAAAATATGAACCTTCAACGTATTATATGGGTATATTTTAGAGCATCATAAAAAATTACCAAAAGCAGACAAAACAAACGTGCTTGCATATTTAATTCAGTCGGAACAAACTATACGCATGGCTAGTGCATACACATATTATTCCTCGACAATATGTACGCATAACGAAACATCTTCAGTAAATACAGCCAAATCTGTTCTCACGTTCATGAGTAGCCGAAAATCTACCTCTATGCAATCCTCACTATACTTCCGGCATCATCAACAAAATGGACCATACAAAAGACCCACCTTTGGCTAATTCTTCGAGAGCTCTTTCATTGAATGCTCGTTGCCGTCTAATATTCTTTGAATAGCTGTGCTCATATGATTTGCTACCAACGTTATCTGCTGATTCACTCGACTCGGAAATTGAGTCTGTAAAACAGTGGCAGTCAATGAAACATGACCACACTGCTTTTAAGTAAACTGAGCGAATCGCCACATTTGCACTTCGTTGAACGAAGCAAACACGGATCACAGTACTTCACTCTGCTGATGACTCGTTCTTATAAAGCCACTACCTCAATGAGAACGTCACAGCACAAAAACTATATCCGCAACAAATACACAATTGACAATATTGTTTTTTGACGACACCTGAATAGGGCTGCGTCAGATGTATATGGGTAAAGCAAACAAACGACAGTTAGATCATGCACTTTCTTGAATACAGACCGCTCCCTCAACAGAAGTTCCTCCATGAAAAGCACTAAAAAAGTGTTATCCTTCCTCCTAATGAACAAAAAACCCATCGAATGAGCTCACATTAGCGAGCATTTCAGCTTTCCACTTTAAAAATTCAATTTCTCACAATCTTAAGGCTTTTATTCAAGCGGAAAAACTGAACAGCATCGACGTTCAACGATCAATTAAGTGAAGAAGTTCATTTCCATTGCCATTTGAAGAAATAAAACTACAAAATCAAAATTAATTACGCATAGTAGAGTCGACTCGGTTCTCATCATTCATTTCATGAATACTCCCCAGATCGGATGAACGAGAAATTTTCCGCGAACGACAACTGCCAGGGTTTGACTGACTTGACTGAAATAAACTTCGAGTAGACGATTAACTGAAATCCCTCATAACGTTATGCGTTCATGATGTCGCAATCAAAATTTAAAATTACCCGAACTGTGATTCATCCATTCCAAAAAATATTCAATTCACAGAAGACCACTTCATATCATTCTATGATAAAGAAAGGTTTTAGCGGGATTTCCCTCAAATATCCTCAGGAAATTCAACGCGTTTGCATGAGCATAGGGTTTCTTCTCATAAATGAAGTGATAAAGAACACTTAAATGTTCATTTACAAAAATATCGTTACTCGATTTGAAGCTTTAATGCACCATCAGATATGACAATCACTATGATGATATCTTTTGTTGATGCACTTCAAAGCGTTCATTGAAAAATTGTGTCTGTTATCTCAAGGAAAGCAAGCATGGCTGAGCTAATCAAAAAGCGTTCAGCATTTTCCGCTAACGTTCGATCCATGAAAAAAAAAATTTCAAAAAAAGAATAACACGACGAGTAGAGTTTACTTAGAGAATAAAGGTCATGCTTCACTTCTCTGAATCAATAACACTTGTGTTTTTAAATAAATTGAAGGACGAAAGAAGGTGAGCGATCGCTGTCGTTTGTAATTTCAAACATCGAAATTCACAAATTTTGCCACTCAAAGAAAATGTAATTTTATCTATCGAAACGGAGAGTGCAGAAGAAAAGATGCGGAGAAATTTTAAAAGGCGCATTATGTCCCAGAAGTGTGCACAACTCATTAATCAAAAACCACAACTACTTTGCACTGCTATAATGTTTACAACAAACGAAAGCTGAATAATGAATTTAGCGCGTTTTTCTTTCTAAAACATAATCTTTGAACTATCACGTCAGATTTTCCCCTTCAAATAAAATCAAAATAATTAGCGCGGCAACAAATTTTATTGACTTCAGTTCAAAGCTCAATAGGAAAAATAAAGGTTATACAAACATAGTCACTAAACGCAATAGTCAAGGCAATGTTACTGGTAATGATAGCAACGAGCGGCTTTTCGAGCTTTGCATCAGTCTGCATTTACTGCAATAGTTTGCAAATAACGAGCTTCATTTGCAATGGTTCTACCTCCAACTGACCGTTTTCCAAAAAATCCCCTTTAAAGTAGATGGTGGAATATAAGTGATCATATTGGAGAACATCGAGCAATTTCACAAATTGCAATATGCGGAAAGTTGTAATCCTCTAATCCATGAGCATCGAAGTGTTCGTTGAAGTATAGCTAATAAATTTGTTACGAATAGCAAGTCAGGTAAACGTGCTAAAAATTATGAATGATGCTGAATTGAGACAACAAGCAAATTATTCGTGACGATGCTTTTGATGCCCAACGTTCACTCAACGCTTAAGTAGTTGGTTGCATCATCGTTAACAGCGCAACTGGCAGACAACTACATCCTTCACGATTATAGAGTTATTAAGGTGCTTAAGCTCATCAATGGTCTTAGCCAACAAAAAACTTTTTAACATTTAAAAAATATACTGCAAACATACATGGGAAAGCTTCTTGGCAATCATTTCCTCCTCCACCAATTTCATTCGCTTGGCGCTCAAATATGAAAGGATGAGCAGAAATGATAACACGATCGGGATTATAATTGCGCTCCATTGTTCCAAAAACACGACTCGTTTGGCGTCACGCTGTAATTCAATTCGCTGTTAAATTGAAACCACTCAAGCGAGAATTTATTCCTAGATAAGTCATCATTTGAGATGTTAGCAGTTCACGTGTGAGTGACGATTCACACTTAGGCGTCTAGATCGAACACCTCTTACTGAAAGCATTCTAGACTTTGTATAGCTAGAAAACAGCATCAGATATTAGGGTGCTGTCAGTTATTACATATCACCTTCGATGAAATGTACTTATCGCTTCAGTATAATTTCTACATCTTTAATGCTTTTTCAGTAATTTTATTATCTTATCAGATATTTTTTCCTTAATACGACCAGCACTCGATAAAAAAACTTATTGGACATACAGCAAGTGAGAAAAAAATTATGTAGTTAGGATCGTTGCTTCTATGAGGAAAAGTCAAGGGTAACCAGTGTGGGACAGGAGGGATGAGAATGACGGAAGAGATGAGGAGGATGGTGCGGAAATCTCACAAATACCTCATCTAGCAAGAATAACAACCGTCTGAAAAAATGCCAGTTTCTTCGCACTCATTTTCTGACACTTTTACAATTAGAAAAGTCGGTATTACCTCAAAGAAGTAGATAGCGTAGGATCGCAGGCAACCCACATAAATCGTCAATGCTGCAACTGTTAACAGCACTGTCATCGATAAAAATCTCTTATATTCCATCGTGAAAGCGGCGCTTCGCCTTCGCCGATCGCACTGCAAAAGAAACCGTTTGAAAGAGCACAAAAGTTTTCTCAACCCGCTACGTACAAATAGTCGCTCGAATAAGCTGTTACAGTTCTTGAGCACATACAATAGTAAACGACCTCATGAACGGCTGCAGCGGTCGCACTCGTTTGAAATTCAACACGCTTGTGAAAAATAAAAACTAAGTGACTTCCCTCCTTTGCTCTTACTGTCCAAACTTTACGGGGTGATATATTCAGAGGTGGAACATAACGCTAAGCGGCATCACTGAATGTGCTAAGGGGAATGGAGACGTCAGCGATATCTACAACGATGCATTCTCAAGTACCAACGGCATGGTATGTGCCCCTCCTTCAGCCTGTCCTCACCACACGGCAGTATCTTTCCCCTTAACGAATCAGACTCCACCATCCAACATGCTATTTGCGCAATCGGAAATGCTAGCTCCGCATACGCCTGCAGGGAAATAAAATTTCATCAAATGACGGTCATATGCTAGGTGCGGATACGAAAATCCGACAGGTATGAGATAGTCATACATCTATAAGACACAGATAAGCACCTTTTAAAAATGTCCTGCAAAAGTTTGTCCATGAATATTTGTACAGGAAAAAGGAGAGACAACCAGTAAAACTAATCAAATTATAGGCCATAAGTGAAAAATTCAAAGTTGAAATATTTCAGCGAAGAATACGAGTGAGGAAGACTTCACCAATTTCTGCAAACTAAGACGATTAAATATTGTTGCAGCGGTTGGAAGCCGTTGCAAGCTGTAAGTGATTCTGCGAAGCTAACTTCTCAAAGACCTCACTTTCATAAACAACATGTGAAAAGCATCAACTAAACACTCGAAAGGTTTTTTTTTAGCATTCAGGAGCATATAACATTCAAAATGATGCGTTGCTCGACACAGATTGTTCACATGTGAAACACGAGAAAGCTTTTTGAACAAAAAATATAGCAGCGATGAGACATAACACTCAACTCCTTTATGGGAAATAAAATCGTCATCAATGGAGAATTCTTTATTAAGAAATATCTATTGAAAATTTACGAAAGAACCTATAAAAAATTTCACATCGAAACAACTACTCCCATCTTACAATTATATCAATTTTGAAGATCACTAGTTCTATAGACGTTTTCAAAGAGATTTCTCGCATGTTTCACCTTTTCTGAGAGGTATTTTAAAGAAACCACAGTGAGACACGAATAAAATCTACTTTTGTAACTTTACTGACGCATCATCTAAAGATGTGCCTGACGTAAATGCAAAAAAAAAGGAAAACACCAGATCAGCAAACAGGATGTGTTTTTGCAATTCCGCTTACCGCATCAATCATTTTACCAACTGCCAACAGACGGTAAAATATGCGCAACAATGCATTCAAATCCTAAGTGAATCTATAACACAAAATTCATCCGCGTGCACTCTTGCAAAATTGTTTTACGGCAGTGAACACATTACGGTCGCATCGTAGCTGAGCGTATGTATGTGCCTATGTGTTTGTCTGAAGGTTGCAACTCGTGAACCATTGAGGCGAGTGATGAAATTTGCTGCTAACGGTGCAGACATTTCCTATTTGATATACTATAATTGAGGCTTCGAAACTGCGCGTGTTTTACGCCAGTCGGTTCCCTATTTTTGATCAATCAGACTGCAAAAAATGAATTTTTTCGAAGGATATTTGCGCCAACAATGTATCTCATCAAAATATGACGTCGTTATTCATCGTATTTATCGATTGTTGGCAACTTATAGAACTAGTTGGTCAGGTGAAAGAGATGAAAATATACAGCCTATCAGTTTTTCCAAAATGCTCTTCCAGTTATTTCTGATCGGACACAGGTAAGATGAAACCCGACCAGTTACAAGATGCATCAAAATTTCTGGACTTTTCTATGTCTACATCCGTTCTTGAAATTGATGAATCAATCTAGAAGTTGATAAACAAATCTCGCAACTCTAGCTTCAGCTGTCTCAAGGTTGGAATCATCAAAGCCCGATAAATACAACCGCATATGTATGCACAGGCAAAACGCCTTCACCACAATGAGAACTGCAAGTGCTTACTTGCAAGAGAACATAAGTAGGCGAAATGAACAGATGCCACAGGGTTAGAATTTTGTTGAAGGAATAGGCCACTTGTGCAGGATCAACACAAAGTAGCCGTGGGTTGAATCTAGTCGCGGTCACGATTGCAATAATCCCATGACCGTATAGAAATGGGTCAAACCTAGTTCTAGGTGAGTAAAAGGCAGTGTCTGATCCTCAACGATCTTGACCCTTCCTCATATCGTCGAGAGTTAAAGTTGTGCCCGATCATGACTGAGATCCGGTCCTATAGAAAATTGTTCAAATCGGCATCGGCAAATTGTTACGGTATGGCCAAGGATCGGCGGATGTGACGTACCATATGTACGACAATAACGCACCGTCTTGCTCACGTCATGTACATATCGCATACTTTGCACGTCTTCTTCTCCTTTTCTAAACAACAATGTCGGGCATCTGTCCCGCTCTCATCGAACCATAACGTGAAGATTAGCTCGGTAGATACCTATAAACTTCTCTCTGCCTTCCAAAGCGAACCACAGTGCACAGATCGATTCGTGAATTATTAGGCTGTCGGGCTCGCGGAAATTATGGAGTGTGAAACAGGCGGCGATAAGACTGTTATTCAGTTAGCCGTGGGGATTTCTGCAGTTTCATGTTTGATCCTAAACAAGCAGAGGACTTCAAAACATTGTAGAAAAGCAGAAACGTCGTATGACTTTTCGCAAATATCCGTGGAGCGATAGTCCAACCGTGTTCCACGATTCACCACTCCAACTTCCGTTACCGCATTATTTGCGTTTAACCGAGCACACCGTCTATAACAATGATCGCCGGCTAAACAATATCAAGGGAACCTTAAATGTGTTAGCCGAAGCGAGCTAGGCTAGTTGCGAGATAGAAAAAGTCGAGTGCTTTCTAGCACCAATAAAATGACGGTACATGAAACGCTTGTAAGTCGGCACAAACATGAACAACTGCTGCCATACGCCTATACAAATTAATTAAAGGCAAGTCGTTGCGGTATGCGATAACGCGAGAAACTAAGGTCATCATCGAAAAAGTGAAGTTGATTTTTCTGCACTTTGAAGGCGCACAAGCGAAACAAAACTGACAAGGACGTTTTCATTCAAAGTTCTTTAGAGAAAAAGATGGCAGCTAACCCTTTAAAACTTGTTATCTATTGAAAAACAAATTGAAACGAATATACAAAACCGATGGAGGTGGATGAAAGTAAAACAGTTGAGAAAAAGAAGATAAAAATCTGAGGGTGCAAATGCGGTCACCGAGAACGCAACACAACCGGTTTGCACGTGAATATGAGCAACGGAATGAATTACGATGCAAACAAATATTGAGAATTTTTTTTTTCCGCAATGAAAAGAAAGCATTTGGAAATTTATGTTAAACATCGATGTGGTTCGCAGATTGCACGTGAGATAAAGATGATCAAAGCTCACATCACTCGACGACCGCAATTTTCTCTATCAGCTTCAGTCATATTTTCGGATGAAGCTTAATTCAACTGCAAATATTTCCGGTGAATTTTTTGCAAACGTATTTTTAAAAAATGGAGGAAAAAATCTATTCATTAATATCTTGCAAATTACCTTTGATGTAAATCGTTTACTGCATAATCGAATAGCAAAACGTCGAACTCCCACAACTAATGTATCCAGTCCGACCGTTTAATGTCTGACCGCTATCGGTTATGACCGTCGAAAGTCGGTAAATCCCTTAGTTCTCAAGATCGTTAGTTTTCTGCCGTCGCCAAATGCTGGCGAAGAGCAAAAGAAAAGAATGGATAGCCAAAGACGAGATTAAGTTTTTAACAAAGAAATTATATTCGACGTCTAATATTGTATCTTCTGAATAGCTGCCGAGAATTCTTCAAACAGTTTTATGAAAGGATCAATCATTTTTTTTCTTTTACATCACCGCCTACGTCCTAACTGAACAAATTAAAGCTCTTCTGGGCGTACGAATGTTCAGAGTTATCAAAACATTTTTGCAGTACTTCACTAAAGTAAAACATAAGAAATTGAACAGCAATCATGTCATGCTCTCACATTCAGGTATAAGATGAACCTTGCCCTGGACTTGTTCCCTACTTCAAAATAGGCCCATGCTCGTACTCGTCTCATCCCCCCTCTCCCCCTATAAGTTCCTGAGTGAAACAAAGTGAGGTAAAAAAAACAGAAGAAAAGGAAAGAAAACAAAGTACGATTATTATTTACGTATAGAACAAAATTATTTGCGATGTTCTTGATAAAAACTACTACAATTCGTTACCTATTCATCATTTCGTACTGTTTTGGCTTCAATTTCGACAAAACATCATCCAAGGAGCACAACCCCAATTTAAACACTTCAGTGTCTTAAGAGAGGATAATAATGCTCTATGGATTGAAAAGAGTAAATATTTGTGAGACTGCAGCTGAAAGTACGGAACAGAGCGCTCGCAAAACACGACCATATGTCTTCATCGTTAGTGACTGCGAAATGTGGTGCGATTGCACAAGCAAGTCTGTGTGGATGGAGGAATGTGGCATAGCGAGATGTGCCGTAAAGTATAGTGCAAGCAAGTGCACTATATTATATAAACGCATATCGAACACAACATCTGCACTTCTCCAATGTTCCTTTATTTAAGGTAACGTTAACGAAAACGCGCAAAAGCATTATTCAGCAACACAAACGCCATGTGACTGATTCGGTTCAACGACGACAATCAACCCACAAGGCGCACTCGCAGATCGATCGTTGCAGCAGAATAGCCGAGTCGAGTGCCGTAAACACTATGCCGCTCATCCACTTTGATTCGCGAGCAAACACTATGATTTGCACAAAACTGATGAGCACCACGCAAGCTCATAGCATAACTTATTTCCGTTTACATTCACATATATATTTACATGTATTATCGTAATATCGGCCTGCAAACTCAACGCACTCCTTGCTTATCGCAAAAATGGTGGTATTCGACGAATTTCGTGCAACGATAGATTTTCGATGATGAGGGGGGGGGGGGGGGGGTAATTTTTTGTTACCGTAAAAGGCATCAATGTTGGCGAAGAAGACCACAAAATAGGCCCGCTGTTTCTCAATGCAGATAAATTATGACTGTGTGCTGTGGAGGAATCGCATAAATTCCCGCACCGCAATGAATCATTGGTTGCGCATCGTTAAAGATGTCATCAGAAACGCACGTTCATACAGCTGATCAAAGCTCAATGAACACACCGTTGCGATGCGTATCTTTTGCCATAAAGTTTGCGTCTTATAAAAACTTCTACCTGCTATGAATGACGTCATACTCTGAACACCCTTTTTTCAGTAATTGGGAGTTTTTTTTTTTGAGGTGATTTTAACGGTTATCCCAAACGATAGACTTCAGCACAATCGATATATCGATGTTTATAGTGGTTCAGACAAAAGACACCCTTAAATAGTTGTCAACAATGTTAAAATGCGATTGCTAAAGTTCTCAATAGTTTCAGAGACATTTTTTCCATTTCGTCATATTCAGAAATAACTCCTTCAAATCTTATTGACTTTTCTGAGTAAGAACAACGACAAAAAAAAAATTCAAATTCACTCATTTTCCTGGTGAGAAGTTCTTTAAACTAAATTTTATCAATGTTTTCGATGCAATCACCTCAAAAACTGAATTCCTATAGCTCATCTGATAAAGCCATACATAAAACTATGTATTCAGAAGACTGAAAAATTGAGGGATTTCTTTTCTTTCATATAATATTTCCTCTACAGCAATGGAAAATTCCACTTCCGTTTGTTGTTCGATCGTTTCTTTCCCATGCACTTATATATGCGCAACATAATGTACATAAATCATATACACTGCACATGTTTGCAGTCGATCGCCACATTAAAATGCACTGACTTCCACTTTGAACAATGAAATGTACAAGAAAAGCACAAATAACGGTATGGCCCACAATTCATCAGTTCCATTATCCGCTTGCAATACTCTCGTTCCGATGAATTAAGCGATGCCCTCCTCTTTAAAGTGCAACTCACCAAATTCTTCTTTTTTTGTGGAACTTGGCATAGTCCACATCTTCCCGGATCTTCAAAACCCACTTACAGTATATACACTCGATGGAAAGCTTAAGCTTGGAGAGGAATGAGGGGGTTATAAACGGCGAAATGCTGCGCAGTCCATAGCTTATCTATATATGGTGAATCATGAATACTAGTGCTGAGTTGCCAAAATATTGACGATACGTACGGCGTGTAATAAAGCATTCAACGAAAACACTTTAGGTGATCGCGAAAAAAAGTTGGCATATCGCCCAGCTTCATAAGTTAACTGCGTAGTAATCGCATAGAAATAAAAGTACGTACGCGTACACGTACGGATTGTATGCGTGCGCGCAGTACGTGCACGTTTGCATGCCCGCGTATTTGCTAATGCTTAACGGGAACCAGCGATAGCTGAAGCTTCTAATAGAGGTTGACTCCGGCTGATTATTTGCAGTGTTTGTCATAACCGTTGTGCATAAAATGGTAGCAGAATTTTTCGACACATATTGCATCGAATTACACGCAGTAAACCTGTTGGCACTGTGGATTTCATTACGGAGCCAACTACGTGCTTCAGTTCATAGGTTAGAGTCATATTGAGTGCTTATTTAGGTAAGGTAAGTCATGCAATAATTCGGCAGATGAAAAAATTGAGTTTTAGAAGAGGACGACTTGAACTGGTGCTACTTTGAATATCACTTTCTAGGTCAGTTGATTCCAATGCTAGATTCACTTGAAGATGTTTAAGGTGAATTCTACCAGCCACAACCTGACAACTTTTAAATCAGTACCCGACCACACACGGGCACTACATTTCAAGTACGGCAACGGCAACTCTCGAGTTTCGTATTTTCAACATGTGACACCGTGATTTCCTGACAAGCCAAAGAACTCGCCTCGAAATTTCCATTTGTTATTGTTCCTGTTGTTCATTCTACTCTCTGTCTGTATGTTCTTATTCAAATAGTTTTTGTACTGTTTTTATATTTCGAGACGTTAGAATAAATAAAACTTGCGAGCAAGAAATTGGAAGCGATTTCGTGGTGGAAGATGACCATGCGCAAAATGTACTGCTTTGGTGGGAAGGCGAAAAAGAGGTGTACCGTGATTTGTGTTCACATAACCAATGTTAGCTGCACTAATGAATATGATGCCTGGTGTTTCATTATCGAGTAGTATCGAATGTTTATAGATAACCTTATGATGGCACCTAGTGCTCGCGATTTTCAGTTGGGCCGAAGGTTGGTTGCCTAAACGAAGACTTGTTGCTTAATCAACGGTTCGTTCTATAAAATCCGAGTCGTCCTCATCCACGACGAACCATTTAAATCAAGACATTTTTCTTAAACTGATAGATATCAGTCGAGAAAAATGCGAGGTATTTTTTAAAGTTGGTGTTGAATCATTTGAAGTTGATTTATTCGAAAACCGGAAATGCATATGAGGCGCCTACTGTGACTCCTCCAATACCATTTTGCGAACTTTTATTTAATGCATTTCATTCATGCCTTATATGTTTTCATTAATCGAAACGTTGCAAATATCGCCTTTTACTTTAGCTATTTTGGTTCTATGTCCATCGTACGCTCATTGCTCGTTTGTATTCTGCTGGTTATCGTCGTGTTAATGAGAGTCGCAAATTTAAGTTCAGTTAAAGCCAGAGATTCTGCAAAATTCTGTGGGAGGATTTAATCGAAACGTGGAATCAAACGTAATCGACTGAAATTGCGACTTTTCGCTGAAAGATATTGATGCTAAAACTCTTTGACAAAGAGTTGTTTGTGACTCTTCCAAGAGACTCCATTCGAAGAAAAGGGAGATGCATGAATAGCGCATAAAGACGTGCCGATTAAGGACAAGTGATTTGTAGTCGTATTTGTTACATGACTATCGAACCCATACGCCTTATCAATCCTAGACGCAATACGATAGTAAAACCCAGTGATAGAAGAATCAAATCTGGGTTACTTGTGATCGACTACTGAAGTGGAGCACTCCACGCTTGATAAATAATTGACTCTAATAAAGAATTCAGCAAGTGTTAAGTAATTAGCGATCCTGCTTTCACTTAAGCTTTACCTTAAAAAGCCCCATGTTATTACTGATTAGGAATAAATTACGAAAAATATCAGTGTATTTTTCGTGCAAATGACAGGACTCACTCACCTTAGTGAAAGCGTTTAAAATCAACTTGACATGCCCGTCAATACTCTTTTCTGTGTCTGTTTCATCAACGTTCACTTACACTTTTTTAAAATGCCAACAGTCCAACAACTGATGCGTTTTCACTACCCTCCACTTGTCTGTTAGAAGTTCATCCATCAATACGCCGAATCTCTTCTTCTTTTGTTCATCTCAGCCTTAATGAAAGCGTTCACGAACTACTAATAGTTTTGAGCATCGATTATTTCAGAGTACCAATCATAAATCGGTTGCATGATATCATTCAAGGAGAGCTTCAGCATGAGCATGACCTCTACATCTGAACTTAATGCGCTCAACAAAGTGACACGAATTCCTCATTTCTACGATTGAAGTGTATGGAATTCGAGAATGACCATTAGACACTGCTAATGAGTTGAAAACGGTGAAACTGAGGACAATTTTCCTTAGTGCGCTAATTTGAAACGTTGAAATTGGGCACAGAAAGTTGCGTTGAACGATAAAGGCGATCCGATCGAGGCGATAATCGACGAACGGCTAATAATTGGAAATTTGCTTTCTGCTCAGCGGTGGAATTTAGCGATTTATCACACAACGAATGGCATCAGAAAACAAACGGCAAAAAAGGATAGGCAACAAATTAAGAGAACGATAACAGCTTCAGCAATAAATCAGAATCAGTGGAAACGATTTAAACTAATTGCCTATACCGCCACAGCGTAAACATCTTGTTGAAGACATCTATGAAAACGTTCACTTCAAGTTCAACACCAATGCTGAGATTGAGCTCGATCCGCGAGGAAATGAGCTCTATTCGATTCCTTCGTATTTTGACAACTGTTTAACATACCTGAAGAAATTAAATTGGAAATTGGAAAACTGGAAAATCAATAAGGCTCTTCGATGATTCACACTGGAGATACTTTTAAACGGCCGAACAGCAGCCACAGAATTTTCCAGCTGAGCTGACAGCCTTAATCTGCGAGTTCATTGGCATTACAATGTTCCAAAGTTCGATGCTGACCCACATGAGCAAAGAACGGTTGCACTCAGCAATAACGAACAAAGTAAACAGAAGACAGCGATCAATCGCCATAAGTCAATTCTACTCGATAAGCTGCCTCAAACAAACCATTATCTCAGTAGTGGCCGCAATCGCATAACGGGCAACTCCGACCGTGCCTCAACCGCCTCCATATTATTTCTTGTGCCAGTGCTTCGATCTCCACTAAAACCCGAACGTGGAATTAATTGGTTCTTACTTCTCTCGATATTTGCGTATTCCCGTCGATCTGCAGCAAGCATTCGGCTCCAGCATAAACATTCGGCAATATGCGCTTGTTTCGTACAAGATAGACATAAGATCATCGCACGACAACCTCATTGCGAGCTTCTTCGCACCGGTGGCACCAAAGGGAGGACATCCACTCGCCTTGTAATGTGAGAAATAGGTTGTACGCTTCGTACACTGTATGAACCAAAGGCCCCACAGCAAGTGTCCATCAAAACATACGAAGGATCACCAATCGACATCACTGTTTACGGCACAGAGCCACTCCACAGGTTATACGATTGCTAAAGCGTTCAACGCATCTCATATACGTCAAGTGCCACCGACTTCCAGGGAACCTATCCCCCATATACAATACACAGACAATACAATACACTACCTTCAGGATTTAAAAAGTAATCCAGAAGTATGAGATCTTGCCATAAAGTAACCTATACAGCTCTACTATGCTAGAAACGACCAGTAAAACACTATAAATAACATACTCTTCAACTCCAACAGATTGCAGGTTATAGGGGCATACTTCGGAAATTCTGATAGTAGGTCCTGGGTATGAGCGTTTATATAGAATTACTTATGCGAGTTGCCATTTGAAGCACTCAAGAAAAAAAATGTTGGGAGGAACACACTTTCTGCCCACAACAACTCACCAGTCCCATGGTCTACCTTTTCTTAGCTGAGGCTTTAACACCCTTAGGGGTTTATAAGTTGGCTTTATTCTCCGCTTTTTCTTCAGAGGCCTCCTAGGCCTCTAAAGAAAAATCGGAGAACAAGGCCAACTTATAACCAAGTCCAACCAGAAGCACTCACGAACACAGAAAAGTGGAAAACCAACTACTTTAGACTATGCCTTTACCGACGTTTTCTGGGCAGTCAACGTGAATGCGTTCATCTGATAATCATAGCAACCATCAGCACGACAACAGTCATATAGATCGATGCTGAGAATGCAGAACACCAATTTTTATTGATTAAAACATCGCAACAAATCGCAAAACACAAATGTGCAAAATAAAGCAATTAGGAGGAGCTGCAAGCACAGCATGGCACAACAGTGTCCTCACGACGGAGGCGAAATGAGGCTATCACAGACAAACTATATCACGCATGCAATACCCGTATCAAAAATGTGCACACGCGTCTTTTAAAGGCAATCAAATCGAAGGCAGACTTGCTGCAAGCAGCATAATAAAACTCAAAGAAACCTTAAAAGACAAGAAGTGACGAAATGAGCGGAAAGAAAATGCGAATGCAGCACTCCAAGAAGAGCTGAAATATTTGAAAGCAATAGGAGCATTAGAGACAGCAAAAAGACATGTATACTCTGTACTGTTGGGAACGCTAACGAAGGGAGAAAGAATGGAATAAGTGGGGTGATAGAGAAGAGCGGTGAGGGCGTCAACAAATTTTAAAGCCTGCTGATAGCTCCTCACTACCCGCTTCCAAGCAGCTAGCTACCTCCTACTGAATCCAGAGAAAGGCGTTTGTCTTCTCGAACCCCTTAAACCTTGAACCAATATCTAGAACTGGACAAGGACAACCAGCTGAAGCCAAAAAGCAATATTTGCTTGCTCAGGAGAAATTTTCAAAAGCATCGCGTGAGATTCACGTCCTCTATGTAAATTTGTGGCATACAGGTAAACACATCTACCCCAATCTGAAGACAGCTCAAAACGACATCTCACGCTGCCATTCGTTCGTCACGAAGGAAGAATTCATCGTCGACAAACGAAGAAAGACAACCGCCTAAAGGCCCAAATAAGCCAAACGGGCCTTATTGGCACAAAAGAGTTTGTCCATCTCGGTGGCGTGTGGGCACAGCGAAAAGGGTGAACATACGCGTGAACGAGGGAAGCAGCGTGCCGAACGAGAACACATATACATCGGATAAGGCTGTTTGTTACACTCTGCAATATGTGCTCATAAACTTCGTCGAAATTTGTGTATGCAAAGCGTTTCCGCTCTAAACAAAGAATATTCTGCGTTGGCGCAGCTCATACGATGTATTATTGGCGTTTTTCTGAAAAAAGGAAATGGCCATTGCTAATTTTTTATTGAGCATAACTGTTATTCGCAATTTGCTACGTTTGCCATCACTTTTACAGACCGCAGATCGTCGTATATAGGAGACACCTGGAAATGAGTGTGAAGTGAAACATGAGGAAAAACAAATAGCTCATCATTTGTATTCTACGCTTGTAATAAGAATCCAATTTTAGAAGACCTCACCACTTACGGTTGGCGGTGACTACTTCACATTTCCATCCACTAGTGTCTTCGACTATCCATTGAACAGTGGGTAAAACTAGTTCATTTCGAACATTGGTGCGAAATTTCAGGCGACGGTCGTTCAAAAGAACAGCCTTCTGTCCTAATGCACATCGAATATGTGGGTTCTACACTGGAACTCTCTAACTTGTAAGCTTATAAGAGATGAGACAGAAGGTGCTTCCTACGACATCTAAACTTGTAGTTCAGTACGCTGACACAACATGCAAAATGTGTGACGAGACCAACCTTCGCAAGTGCAGTCTTTCTCATCGATTCCGTTTGGGCAATCTTCGAACCCATCGCATCTCTTCGTGCTCGGATAGCAAGTACGCGTCACATTGCAGTAGATCGCATTTGGATTTGCGCTGCAGCTGTCGCAATTCCTCTCATCATCGCCTCCTGCACAATCCTCATAACCATCGCAACGGCGTGACTAAAGCCATCTTTGTGGTTTTGAAATTGTGCGAGGCTTGCAGACCTATACTTGTGACGTTTCTTTTGCAGGCTTTTTGGGGAAGGGGAATGACGTTCAAGAGTAAAACATGCTTCAAAATAATCTTCAGGAGTGAAACTGAACTGTTCAATGAAACCTTCTTATTGACATTGCCAGACGCATCTAGCAGTTTCTATAAGAAACAATCATCCCAGCCGTTCTACAAGTTTTGTTGGATCAATGACCCTCATGGAATTCACTGGCTTCAAAACAAAGAGGAAAACGTAACTTTCCTTGATCATGATTCTGTTTTTTCACCTCTAGACCAAAACCCACAACCAGGACCTCATTTTCGTGCTATTCCAACAACATCTGCCCCAAAAAACGAGGGGAAGAAGCTACCGCTGGAATGCACTTGGCAATGGCGTCCCCGGAAGCGGTTCCACACTGTACTACTTCTCCGATCATCTTTAATAAGTCGCAGCCGCAATTGTCCTCATCCGAAGAATCACCGCAATCGTTCTTCCCATCGCATACCTCAAAACAACGACTGCTGCAATAAAAACACTAGCCGGAAATTAATACTAGAATGTTATGGAGTCAATGCAACTGAGGATTACTTATATTCCATCACAGTGCTGAACATATTTCCACTTCTCAACGACAACAGTTGCCACGATAAACATCCTATTGTAGCTGAAGGTAGCTTAGCAAGAACTGGCGTATTCATCTGAGAACGTAATGATAATTCGGATGTGATCAGAAGCAAATCACGGAATGCGACATTTGCCTGACATCAACTTCACTATCATCCATTGAAAAGCACCTTAAACACAGAGTGAGAAAACCAATCGAAAAGATTTCATCCGCAATTCAGCATCCATGAAGAAATTTCATAAACAGATCCTAACAATTTGACGAAGCACAACTTTCATATCAGATCTTGTGGAGCATCAGTTCAGGTCTTTCTGGAAAACAATCGAAGCCTACCAACATCCTTGGAATGCACTTTGCGTTTCTGCACGTGAAAGCGACCTCCGAATTGCATGTAGTGCATTTGTCTTGACATTGTTTCAGAAGACCGCTGCATGCATACTTCCAGTTATAGCGTTTTCCATCCGAGCAGATCACCATCTCCCGATCCTATAAACGTCGCCTTCACAAAACAGAGCAATATAGCAATCCGTTGAAGAAAATCGAGGACTTCTCTTTCTTCTCTTTCTCTCCACCACACTACGAACGAAGAGTTCTTTTCCATATTCTATTGCTTTCAGTGGAATTATCAACCGATCTGAGCAGACACAAATGATGCTCCTACCCTGAATGTTCAAAGGATGCAACGTTGGATTTTGATTTAGCTACTTTCGACAGAAATTCTGTCAAAGCTGCAAATTTGTTCGACCTCAAAATAATTCTGAGCGAACGCTCTAAAACATATTATCCAACTACAGCTCATAATTCCGGAATTTAAATGGTTTAAATGCTTTTGTTTTTTGTTTCTGATTTTTTCTGATGTTTCTGATGTTTTTTGTTTCTTATAACCGATGAAAACTTTGGTGGCAGGCGGGGACGAACCCGTGACCTCTCGCTTGCTTGGCGATTTCTCTGCCACTGAGCTACCGCGAACATTTTAACTGGCCCTTATCTTCTGTTTTTTTCGTCTTTCCGGAGATAGAATTGCGGAACTGTTCGTGCAGCGTTGCACGACCTCTGCGAAATAGCAACAAGACTCCAGTCTGTGGGCATCGAAAATGAAAAGGTATAAACAGGAAAAGTGCACCCAATCTCGAGCCGACGAAGACTAACTAATAAAAAAACTGAAACACCACAAGTCCGACACCAATCAATAAAATCTGAAACAGCGAAGTGAGGTTGCCAAACCATAATGTAAGACGCTGGTCGGGGGCAACTACCAGGACAATTCGACTCGTCATCACCGTTAGGGCAGTCAACAATGCCGTTACAAATACGTGATCGATCGAGGCAGATTTTCGAGTTTTCGCATAGCACCTTTCCGTTTCCTGAGCACTCCCTACAGCCACAATTCTGAAAGTATTTACTATAAATACAATATTTATATCAAGAGAAACGTAAAAGGAAGACAGGAATGACTGTGCTGTCGTGTTTGCGCAAGTGGAACGCTCGTGGTCAGCGTTTGTAAGACCATTTTCTGCAATTCCGCGTACTTGTCATACGAACTTTCCTCCCATGTTACAGAATTTTTTATTTCTTACAAATGTCTCAAATCACTTTTTCTTCCGGCCGCAACCAAAATGCTAACCCATTCGAATGCTCCTTGATCGAATCCGATTGAAATTTCAACTGTATTCCAACTGATCATCATGCGGACGATATTTCTTCATTTAATACCACTTATATTTTAAATCGTGAAAGTAATGCAGAAGCCGCTTGCATGATAAAAAAACGATAACGGACCCTTTCGTCGCTTCCATCTGCGCAGTTGGTGATGCTGTCACAAACCTGCCACTTAGGAATGCACCTCTTCGACTGTTCGCACCATCTGGATTCGGAGCGACATTTGCCATCGCAGTGCAACTCGTCATCGCCTCCTCTACAGTGCGCATCGCCGTCGCACAACAACTCGCTTGGTAGGCAAACGTTTGTCCCCTCACACCGATACTCCCCCTCAGAGCATTCTTTGCCTGGAGAAGTAACGTTGCCATGAAAAGTCGGGCTAGGCACTACACCTATAAGCCAACGCCGAACTCGTTAACGAATTGAGCACCAGATGCCAATGAATTAAACAGAAACTATTCATCAGCTGATTTGCGCAAAATTAGAAGAAGCGGGAGGTTGCTGAAGGCGGACCGGCAAGGCTGATGAACTAAGTGAACGCAAATAAAACTAACGACAAAATCGTGTCTCGTCACTGTTGTCGGCACAGTCTTTTACTCCATCGCAAAGGCTGGAGCCACGCAGACACATCAGATGCGCAGGCTGGTCGCGTGATGAAACCACATTACAACTGAACAGCGTCTGGCACGCTGAAATTGAATATAAGTTATATATATATATATATATGTATATATATATATATATCAACTTCAACATGGTGCCCGACACTCTTAGGCACTATCCGTGAATGATGAATCAATCAGCACCTACTGAAATGACGATATTATCGAAAGTTTCTCGATAACATCTTCCTGTTCGCGTGAAAAACCAACTTATCGCAATCTGGACGGGAAATAATCCCAGCATACTGAGTTGCAAAAACAATGCATCCGACGACATAATGAATGCGTTTCTAAATTACGCCACACAGGTACTGCCTTCGCCATAATGTGCATCTTTAAAACACTGAAATTCTTACTGCAGCGTTGCGTCAATTCAACTCCAAGTAATCCTTGAGCCACCTTACCTCTGCATCCTACTTCGTCGCTCCCATCCGGACAATCAGCCACGCCGTCACATCGTTGGAAAGTACCGATCACTAGGCTCTTAAAGATGCATATTAAATGCCTGTGTGTGAAACAGCGGCTGAACGGCCCAATGCGAATCAGAAATTCAACAGTGACTGACAAACTGTAACCTGCACCATTTGCCTGTACGGAAAAACTCTTAAGAATCTCAAATTCTTTCCTCATTATGACTGCCTAGTCATATTCTCTTGATGCCTTCTAGCGGTTCGCTGAGCACGAAAATGAGTTAAAAAAAGGGAAGTAAGAAATCACCGGAAGGCTGGTACATGAAAAGCCGAAGCCATCGCAGGCGCTGACGTTGGGTGGCAATAGGGCGTCTGACGCTACCAGCTTCAAAGATATGGGTTCCTCGCCCTCTATATAAGGCCAACTTGTGTGCGTCCGTTGCAGCTCTACCAACGAGTGCGGCTCCTGTTTCTGAACAGCGAATCGCTTTCAAAAACGCATCAAGGTGTGATTTTCTTAGGTATTTCTTAGGTAGGGAAGGAAACTTAATTGTGTCACATCTGCGTTGACATGGACGCATGCGATGCACACGTATCACTGATGTTGCGCCCCCGTCTCCTTCCAGTCCTCCCTTTTCGTCACATTCTAAGAGCATTCATTCAAAATACTTATGCTGATGACATTAGAACTGATTCTAATGCGTCGTTTTGCTTGGTGGAATTATAGTCAGTGATATCGTAAACCCTTCTCCCAATGCAAGACCGTCGTTCCCCTCCTCACCTCCTCCCTATCTTCCATCCCTCCCCCCCCCCCGTCTCCTACCCCCACTCCACCAAATAGGGCTTTTTCGTCCGCCCACTTAGTAAGAATAATGTGAAAGCATTGTAAGCATATAAATCACGTGAAAATAAACTTGCAGCCCACCTACGCGAAATATACTTCTTCCATTAGAGCGGCAGACTCATACAACCCCTAAATGGCGGAGACAGTCGTTCAAAAGACGACAGCGAAGGACAAAAGTGAATATGACATGCGCATTGTTCGGTTTCACAGTAGGCGATCAGCAGCACAACGGAGGCGCTTTCTGACGTGAACCCCAAAACCACATGCTGACTTCTCTTACAAAGCAGTTCAGGTCAAGAGACTATGTAAAGTATACCTCTGATGATCCGGAGGACAGCGCCAGCACGATCGGAATCATACAGAGAAGCAACAACAGCAATATCAGTACGATGATGACTATGAGGAACACGGGAGCAGGGACATTTTCAAGGAATGGGCACCACCTGCTCGAGAGGAAATCCTTGAACGCTTGCACTCGAATCATAAGTCTCTCCCAAAATGGAGCATCATTCTCCCTTAACAAATGATTATTCGTACGAATATTCAAAAAATTCAAACAGAAAAGCAATGAAAAAAATAATAATAAGTTGTGCAAAGACTGATGCTATAAATCGGCACACATTGAAAAGCTCACCTACAACGTAAGCCATCAAAGCTCGTACAAACTAACAGCCGGATTTTCTGTGGAGAACTTTCCGCGCTAGCAATGTAGTTGAGATTACACGCAAAAATGATAGTCTCTCGAATCCGTTCATTAAACCGGGAAATCCACCTGAGGTATGCGGTATGCTGTTTTTGCAAATGACAAAATAAAGACTGCCTACACGATTTTTCGAAACTTTAGAAGCCATTTCTGCAGACAGATCACCGAGGAAGATGACGAGAGAGGGGCAAGAAGCCCTGACGCAAAGGAATGCAATATCACTGGTAACTGACCTAATGTGAATTCTCCATACCCCAGTCGCCATCAGCTCAATATACCCGTAATAACGCCCAGCGTTCTCACATATATATACCGAAAGGCGACAAGAAACATGGGGATGAAGCGAAGAACAGAACCGAAATTAATGGGAATTCTCTGGAAGATACCAACTGCTATGATGAAAAAATGTGAATTGAGGCAGATTATAGTAATGTCAGCCACTGAGAAAGTTGGATGGTCGATCAAGGGCGCATTCAACACTCGCATACCCCACAACGCCCGTCTCTTCTCCCCTCTACCCGTCGGCCTGCAGAATTGCCAAATACTGGAATTCACAAGCAAGCCAAACTCTTGGGAATTTTTATGCATTAATGATTAACAATGCTATTTGCGAATTAGGTATGATGGGGGGGGGGGGGGGGGGGGGGGGTGCGTCCTGTTTCATTTCCGTTCAACCTGATTGTCACTCCCCAGTGATATCTCTTGTTGACAGTAACCGCTCAATCGCCATCGTTGCATAAAGCAACGAACAGTCTCGAAATCTCGTTGCATCAAACACAGAAATAACAGCCCTTTTACAAAGTCGAAAGAATTTCACCTGCCCAGCCTCGAACGTCGAATCGCCTCTACATTGCTATTATTGAATGGAATAATACCATTGCCTTCAACATTGCCATCGACGCGCTTCACCGGCTCTGAAGCCTGCAGAATATATCCACTGCTTCGTAATATAATCCACTCGTATGTTAACGATCGAAATCATTCATACTACACCTATTCACTGTTGTTTTCTATCTGATGAGAATGCACCTTAGAAAAGAGTTTGAACAATCAGTTCCTTTATAGAACTATTTAACTGTCTTCTTGAGATTATTAGTCATAACCGGAAGATGCATAATTATGAGGAATATGTGACAATAACAGAACTCTCAATGCGCATTTTGTTGCAAGCGAAATTCAACGGAATGAGAGAAGACCTGCTTCATTTATGAGATAATACAACCACAGTATAATATAAAAATAGAACGGACAACGAAAACACAACAAGGTGATATAAGACAAAAGATAAGACAATCATGACATGGCGAAAATGCCATAAGCCCCTCTACTCGTACCACCCTCCACTGAGCCTTTTTTCGAATCCATTCCTCAATACAACCATTCCATAGCTGTCTTAACGATGGTCAACAAACACTTCCGACAAAGTTCAGAATGTGCTGATGCAAACTCAATTCGGAAACTGCAAATTGATGCATCACATATAATTAGGGAACCAACCTCTTCAGGGTTATACGAACCACGCCGAGTGAAATCCTCATCACCATGGTACGGTAACGCCATACTTGAATAGCCTTGTACCAGACTCCTACCGAGCTGCACGAACTCCTCAGGCTGCAACAATGAGCTCGACTCATGAATTTGCGACGGTGTTCATATTTTTGCATAGTTGTAAGATCGTTCGATTAAAAGGCAAGCACGATTGTGATGGAAGATAGGTTTAACCCACATAAAAAAGTAGTGGTTTTACTGACGCTGCAAGCATTACCTCAACAGGAATTAGAAATGGCGTTGAACAATTATGTTGACATTGCATTAGATGAACCGCTTAAGAAAAATTTCTGCAAACGTCAACTCGTCATGCGGTTAGATGGGTTTGAGTATACAACAGTGCGACTATCATTGCCTTACACCAATTACTATTGGTGACAAATACTGAATGAAGGTGGGGTGGGGTTGGAGGTTGAGAGTGGTCATCTACTGGAAACTGAACCTTCTACTTGTTCGACAGTGTGGTGGAAAACCTTATCTACTTTCACGCACCAAACATTTCAATGAAATCTGGTGTGGAATAACCCAACACCTGTTCTACTCAAACTACATCAATGCACCTATGAATTGGTGAATAGGTTATTCAAAGCGCAACACCTCTTAAGGTTTAAAAACTATTGATCACGTTCAAAAGAACCTCCGCCTGAAAATGCGAATTTCCGCTTCTTCAACTACCAGAAATCGCCTGCCAAAAAGCATCACACTCGCAAAGCAGATACAGCACCAACAACACACAAGCGCACAGCGACATGTGAACGTTGCAAAATGACAGAAACCTCGATGCGGTGCAAAATGAAGCTTTTTTGGCGCCAGTAGCGAATCTGCTCATGAAGCACACACTTAGCTGAAGGACTGCATCATCAGATCAATCAAAGCCGAGAGATTGGATCATACGCAAAAATCGACTGCGGCCGGAAGATTGAATCAGATGCATAGATCAGTTGTCACATAGATCTGCGCACGTGATCCGAGAGACCGGATCACGTGCGCAGACGGGCTGTGTTTGCGGTGTTATCTTCATTCGTATAGACGGTGATCGGTCAGTTTAATCATCACACCTACAAATCAGCGAGTGATGTGTAAAAGCGAGAAGACAATCCTCACAGATGTGTAAACGAAAATTCGCTGTCTATCTGAAACAAAATTTCAATAAATTCTGAAGTCTTTTCACTTGTTAGTAGCATCGCCGTCATAAAACAGGTAAAAGAGCACAAAAAAGCAAACAAACTCCAACAAATACACTCTAATTTACATCATACAGTCAAAGTAATCGGAACGTCTGTTATGTCGAATTGAATGCCGAATCAACACTTACTTATCTGACTCGATGCATTCACCACCATCCGGCTGCAGCTCCGGTCTTACTTTCAAATCGCTGAGAATTTCACCGAATTATGCTGAACTGCTGCTTTCGTTGCATGCCACATATATTGTTACGAGGCCAAAATATTTCATTCAGCAAATAACTCAGGCCATGTATATGATAAAAGAATAAGTCCTCTCCTTTCCCAAAAATATACGCCCGTACGCGCGAATAGGCAGTCGTTCTTCCTTGATCAGAAATGCAAGCCTGTCTGGAATATTTTAAAATGCAGTTTCCCCCTTTCAGATATATGCGATCTCGATTATAAGCCTTGACATAAGTCTCGTCGACTATGAACATTTCGACATATCAAAAGGGAGTGAAATGAACACCTGAAATGGAGGAAGATTAATATAGGCCATACAACGTAAGGGACTTGCATTTGAAAGCAACTTTCAACACGATCCAGCGGATCCATTCGCAACGACAACGGAGGCGGACATACGTTCAGAAAAAAGGGGATTCATCATGCTATGGCACCTTCATTGTTTAGTTACCTCCGTGCTTTAGATATCTGCAGAACGCTATCCGTTAAAAAAAAACATCCCATTACACATTCAGGCATCGAATCGCATGCGTGCAAATGACCGTAATCAACGATGAGCAATTTAGTCGTTTTGCAGTGTAAAATCAACTTCAGTGTACCGTATTCAACGCGTTGAAGTGGACGGGAAAAAAACAGCCATACTCATGGTTGACATGTAAGAATGACATACAAGGAAATTTGACCTGGGACGAGAAGGGCCAGGAAAGGCCGAAGGTCAAAGGGCAATTGATGTGAATAATGCAAATGTGGGCACAAAGTCAACGATCAAGAAATGACCGATGATCGTTATTCGCCCTAAGTGCGAAACAAGAATATGCATATTCGCAGATGAGAATGTACCACCTGAGGATCTCTTTAAAGTCTTTTAAAACTTTAAAACAACAATAGTTGAACCTCAGTGTGCGACCTGCAGAAGTGTCGTATGCAAAATTGTCCAGGTGCCAGACAGTTGTACGAGAACGGACAGGTCATCAGGTAGCACACGACCTAGGTGTTGAAAATGAGGCTAAAGAGTGCATTAAGTTCTGGTTCCACTCTGCTAAATTTAGTGCACGAAACGCGAATATAGTTGCAGTCTGCAGAGTAATAACACATCAGGGAATGACTTCAAAGAATCTGTACCAACTACCAATATTCCATTGGGATGGATCTCCACTCTTACGGAAATACAGCCCTTCTCGCTTATTAAATACCGAGTCGCAAACGTTCCAATGCTTCCAGGTCGGAGATTTGAGATGGAGATATAGGCGAAAGATAAGCGCCACTTCAATAGCAACATAAGATCTGCATCGTTTGCATACTATGTCATGCACATCCCATCAAATTCAACGATAGATGTATCATCGCCTGAGGCGATTGCGTTTCACTCGTACGTCGTAGACGACGCATTGCGTCATCTGCAAACAAACTTAACTTACAACTGCAATTCATTTTAATTGCACTCTCATCTTTCTTGTGCCTCTGTGTTCCTCCAGTTCTCACAACAACTTCGCGGAAATGCCACCCATGCAGGATTCTTTCATGAGATCCCGCTGAAATCACCTCAAAAAACAGCTCTCCCAAGCTTCATTAGTCACTCAGTTCTATTGGTCTGTCTACTTTTTGTTCATTATGAAGCAATATTTCCGACAGATCTTTATCCCGTCGCAATATTTGAACTTCCAATCATGTCCACAATACAGGTAACTTTCTCGTCCAGAGGTCGGTATGAAAACTATGCGGCATCGTCATATTTTCTATCAACGAAGCCAAAGAATGCCACTATGTCGTTTGCAAGCGTCTCCCATCTTTTTAAATCCACATCACCTTTACACGCTTTGAAATTTTCGTTTGTCAAACAAATTCTCTTTGCTCTCCAGAAAATTACACAGAGCGTGTGATTAATCATTTTCGTTCCAATCACATCAACGAAGTTAAACGATTGTTTATTCTTCTTTAACAGTGAAATAAATCGATACAATTCAACTTTTCAACCATTTCCCTCAGCAATGAAGCGTTGTAAATGTCGCAAATATAAGGTATGCCCCAAAAACTTACTTTCTGAGAGCTTCAAAGGGCTGAAACTTGGAATCCGGGTATTAGACTAACCCCCATCCAGATATTAGACTAACCCCCACCCGGATGTTAGACTAACCCCCATCCGGATGTTAGACTAACCCCCATCCGGATATTAAACTAACCCCCATCCGGATGTTAGACTAACCCCCTCTCGCTTTCTTTTTCAACTAGCGAAATGGTCAGCAGAACATTATGAATTTTGCTTTCTCATATTGCTCATGAAGGATCTTTTCCATTGGAATTTCGAAAATGAACCCTAGCTTAGGTGTTTAAGAAAGAAGCAAGGAGGCATATAGGAGGGATTGTGCTGAAATCAGAACATATACAATAAATGAATATCAATTAGAAGCCAAATCACAATAGACAAACAGTGAAAAGTTTTATGCAAAATAGATAAAGGAACGGCTACTCATTGGTAATTCATCACAGAAATACAATAATTGCCACTTTTAAGGATTAGATACTTCGCCTCACCCTTGACCCTCCCTCTCTCCCCCTCCCCGTTCTCCGATGTTCGAGCAACAAGTAACATGAAGTCATGTACAAAGATCTTCGAAGCATCTCTACAAAGTCACGAAGTTTAGTCACTGTTTTAAAACTGTTTCTATGGTAAGCATAAACGTCAATAAAAAGTGGTCGAGTATCTCCGATTGTGTCACCGAAAAATATAGGGGATCGAAAGGAATATGCTCAATATATCTTCGAAATAAACTTCCACCACATTCGTCAAACTTTGCGTGCAGCTGGGGTGATTTTCGATTGAGAGCAATGCTGAGGAAGAGTGTGCATATGGCGTGAGAGAGAAAACAGCAAAACAGAAAAGAAAACCAACTCTCTTTATACACCTAAATAATGAAAAAAAAGAATTAAAGAGAAAGATTACCACCAGTCATATTTCGGGAACGGTCAGGGAGGAAGGGAGAGATGGAGGAACGGTAGAAAGGAAGACAACGAGGATCACACAATACTACGTAACTCGGACGGGAGACACTCGCAGTGAAGACAATCGAAGAAATGAGAAAGCCAGAAAAAGGAAAGTGAAGATCGCTGCTCCCTATTACAACCCGTCGTTCACATTTCAGCTTTCGAAAGGCGGTAGACAATTACATACTCCGGATAAGCCTGAAAAACAACCACTTGAGCAATCAATCTCAGTACGCATGTAAAACAACGCCGATTTCCGGCACCATGCAACGCTCTGCCAGTCACTCCGCAATTTGTTCAACGCTCGATGCACAATCCATTTAGGCAATCGCCTTGCTAAAGAAGAACGCGCGCATAAGAATTGGGCACACAACATAAAAATGTTTCAGGTGATAAAGTTAACAAGTGTTAAAACGATGAGCGCAATAATGAAATTCAAGTAACGAACAGCTTGTTTTTAGCACATTCATCTTCGTTTCATGCACCTCAACAAATGCATAATCCCCAATGTATTTTTCGCGGTCCTCATTATTTAGGAGATCTTACAATCGTCTTTGAAAATGATAACTCCGCCCAAAACAGAGGGAAATGAGGGAGAGATGGGAGTGAGATTAATAATTCCATCATTCAAAACTTATTTATAATCCAAATTGGGAGTTTAGACTGCAGCTGAGTGATCATTAATTACACTGAACATTTCCTAACTCACAAGAGCAAATCTTTTTGCTAACATTCTGTTATTTGAGAAACGACACACGAAAAAAACGAAGTGCCACCTCCCTCCTCTCCCTTGAAAGTCGACATGCTATTTCGGAGAATATGTGGGGCTCGTTACAATGATTCTATTGTGTCTACTTAACGAATCTCCAACTACCATATTTTCCATCCTTCAATATGCAACACCTGAAATTACATAGGCTGGATAGGACAGTGCTGAAAAAAACATCAAATATAGATTAGAGGCGATAAACCCAATGGTAAAAAATTACTTGCTCTCCGCGATATATAACGTATTCCGGATAGTTAAGCCCGCCAATGCACGGTCGACCCATAACCGAATGATGACCAGGCGGTGAATGAGCCATTTTACTCGAAGTCGTCTGCAAAACATATTTCTATCTTTCTTTCTTTTAGTTCAATTCAGGTGAGAATTACGCAGACTTTCCGCAAAAAAAAAGTATTCTAAGGGGGATTTTTGACGCTCAGGTTCTAGAAAGAAACTTTTAAATCGCACATAAAATGCTAGTATGGAAGACCATTTTATTAGACGCTCACCCCCACTAAACCATGCCATAAAAGCTCGAGCAAAATCGATTAATTCCATAAACAGGGCTGTACGTAGACAATATAGGTCCTCCCCTCCTCGTTCCGCAAATTCTGAGGTGTAGAGAAGGCGAGCACTCCGAGAAGCGGCCGATCCCATTAACGTTTAAAAGCTCCGCTCATCACATCAACGAAAAAAAAACCGATAAAAAAGACTGTCGGCACTAGGCAGTGATGAGTGCGATGGAAGAGCGTGCTCTTCCCCTCCCCGAGTTCTTGTTATCGCTGGTTCAGGCCCGCAACTGTATAGCACATTTTTACGCATATCTCATTTTCCTAAATTTCTTTTGCAATCGAGCCTAATTTCTACATTCATGTGAGCTCTACAGTATGGCGCGGACAACGTTAAAGGGTCGATAAGTAGAAAAGTGAAGGAAGCGCCCGGTTTGGTCGTTTATGACAAGGAGAAGCGAGACCAGGATGCATGTGGGTAAGTCGTTTTATATTGCAAGAGACACACGCAACGAACAAGTACTACAAACATCACGCACTTCTTCCCAGCTCTAGTCACACCACTTTAAAAGATCATACTCCTTTTTGGCTCATACACGTCTCTTCTCAGAATCATAAAAAAATAAAGCAATTGGTGACCACTCACGTGGGCAAAGCATTTGCCTAACGCAACCCGGCACAACAGCAGATGCCTGACGCATTCATAGCACGATCGATCCTTGTGCTTCGGACATCCACTTCCACCAATCCCATACACGTACTGGTTGCTTTTGCTTGAATGCTCCGCGAAATATATCCCTAAAAATAAAGAGAAATTGTCGCAAAAGTTTATCCATCGAAAAGGTTTACCCTCACTATTTACCTTGAACGGGCTGATTTGAGTGATTTATTCAATACACGTCTGAAAAGAACGTTTAAAAACGCCGAATAAAGCAAGACCTCTAAGTACTTCATGGGATGCTTAAACTTGATTGTGAATTGAGCATTCCCCAAGTTTCAACCTTATTTAAGCACCAAGATGTAACAAATAACAAAAGCATGTAGAATGCGAAATACCAGCGCCAAACATGCCGCCCATGTACGAATAACGTTCATCAAAGCCCTTCTCCACAATCGAATGAATGAATGGTGAACCATGGTATAACATTTTCTCATTTGGTTCTCCGTCGTTCTCTTC
Source organism: Toxascaris leonina (assembly GCA_022844705.1). Lineage (NCBI taxonomy): Eukaryota > Metazoa > Nematoda > Chromadorea > Rhabditida > Ascarididae > Toxascaris > Toxascaris leonina. Next base: position 151,632 of record JAARMF010000051.1, read on the forward strand.
GGCAATATCAGCACGGCGGCGCATGTACCTAAAAGCTTTCATCGATGCAATACAACAACTGGTGCTGTCTATGGTGACTCCAAATGATGAGCTCAAAGACCCACGAACTCATATAAAACATCTCATTACACTGCGGTCTCAAGTAATATGCCAATAATTTATTTTGATAACAGCTTGAGAAATGTGCCGCAGTGAACGTCGTTGCAAAAAAACCTTCGAAATTTCAATGTTTCCTACAGTTACTTGAACAAAGTTCATTCCGACGCAAGAACGAAACACGTGTATGAATAGCGGAAGTTGTCTCGAAAAATTCACAGTTCCTTACGAAGTTATACGCCATATTGCTCTGCCGTATGGACAAACAGCATAAGCCCATCATCCACTCCAGACGTCCTATTGCAGTCATTCAGGGAATTATTCCCGGTCATAGGTATTTTACGAGCACACAGAATATATTTATATGAATAGCGGAAGATTATTATTGTCAAAAAAAACATGATTGGTAAACGCTCCGCTTGCAGGATGTGGTTGTTATAGGCAAATAACACACTAAGTAATAAACCAGTTTTCAGCACGCGGTAATTCAATCGTCCCGATTTCTAAGTGCAAGCCAACAGCACCACTAGCGATTAGGTATGTTGACCTACTTCTCACGAAGTCTTTTGTTGAGAACCTTCTGTACTTCGACGACATTGAAACGCGTGTAGATGCCACCCAAGCCAGTAGAATCATTATGAACGACCAAAGTGGCGTTCATGCCCTCTTCCACACTTTGAAATTCAGAATGCCATGAGCACAAAGGCACCAGCACCGTTCCGATAAACCCGGAAGGGCCTTTTGCAAACGTGGTCATTGAACAGCCGGCTGCAAATAATCAAACAAAATTACGCAAAGTTTTGCGTAGAGATAATGCCGAAATATCCTCAGTGAAGTGCAGCCATATAACACAAACAATACATCAGAAAGTTCATTTCCTATCACAGTCATCAAGAGAGTTTATATGAACAGCGATACTATAGTTTTGCCTAAAATTCATCTAACAGTACAGTTATTAGTGTGTGTAGTTCCTCACACTCCATTGCCACAATCACAAAATCTACTACAACATTCAAAGACAAATAGCTATCTCCCTTCGAAATCTTTGTCAGTGAGCATTCGTTATCTTTTTTCTCTTTCCCTTCCTTTTCCGCTCAGCAGAATACCGCACTTGTTTCTGCTCACCTGTCTTTTTTCTACCTGTGTCTTCCTTTAGGTTCTTTCCACCGTTTCATTCATATGTTTCTACACGGTAGCATTCTGCTTGCAAATCTGTATGCCTCTCAGCGTTCATTTCGGTAGCCGCTGCTCATCGTCTTCTATACGGTAATGATTTTAGAATAAAAATTAGCAGTCACTTAAAGCAAGATCATTATACAACCACCTAGAGATCAATCAGAAAGCTGTGTGGGCCAACGACTTCTTTCTATCCTTCGAAATCGGATTATTACTTTTTACTTGACATGAGAGATATCATCGGAAATCTCTGTGTCTGTGTCTACCACTCAATACAGCGCAAACTAAATGATGGTAATTGCTTCAGATAATTGGCAAAGTAACAGTGGTCAGATGTTGTAGATCAAAAAGAAAGAGATTGCAAAGCTTTGGACTCTCAGCCTCATATTTTCATAAAATTTTATCAATTCTGAGATGTACTAACCAGCACTGCCACGTGCAAGCTTCTCAACGTTTTTGAGAAGAAGAAAGCGAGTTCCGAAAGCGGCGATGCCCAAACTCTTCAGATCATCGTGTGTCATACCGGCAAGAACGTCGAGTGTAATCGCCTCTTTGATAAAGAGTCCCTCCAGATTGCTCATTCCAATCATTGCTAAGAACTGCGAAATGTCCATTTCTGGCAAACTATCCGATCCACAGAACGTTGAAGCCTGCTGACATGACTGTATCTGAAAATTGTGCCCACTTTTTTCTTGGCACTAAGAAGTGACCATTGAGAACCAAAAGTCCACATATGAAAGCAGTATTTATCAAATCGCTCTTCTCCAGCCTTCGTGTTCCACAGCAATTTTCAGTGCGGGGATAGAAACAAGTGAGACTCGAAATATTGAATAAAAAGAAGGGAAGGAAGGGGGTTGCAATCGCATCTAATATTTGCCTAACAAGTTTGATTATCGAACAGCACTTCTTGGGATCAATGTTTTTTCGTTAATATAAAAAGCCTTATAAAGAGAGGGTTAGAAAAGCTGAAGTTTTTAAAGCAAATTCCAAGATATCGTTGGCAAGTGACAAAAAGGACAGAGTCCTTCCAAGATGCACAACTGGAAATAGTGCGGCTCTCACCATCACTGGACCGCTTACAAGAATATTCCATCACAGATATGGAAAAAATAGATGTCTAGCCTTCATCCCAAACACCCATATTGATGAAGTCATAAAAAGGTCATAAAAGAAAAATAAAGAACGAACTTGGCCTGCTATATCTGAGCTAACAGGCTCGTCACCCATAATATTTAAGCCAGAACAGCTCGTAGTTGGTTTCAACACACACGGCGTGACCGTCATTGATGAGAGTGCCACATTTGGTGCAAGCGAATCGCCTGCTGTCGCGATGTGCACGTTTGGCAAATGTTTGAAGCTCGTTGGCATCGCGTCCTCAAACAAACCCTCATTGCCTTATTTTTTTGAGAAGCGTAAAGGGCCGACAAAACAGGTGCGAAGAATGAGAATGAGCTATTGACAAACAAGTACGTCAAGGCGTAATAGGAAGACCTGTGCCCAACTGCCCGCCTTTTGAGTACTTTTTTTTTTGCTGAATGCTTCACAGGCACTGTAGCTACCGGCTGCGATCAAAGGTGGACGGGAAAATCGAACCATTTGCCATAAAAGAGCAGTGGGCTTCGAAAACATCCGGTTTAGAAAGGTAATCCAAACAAATCCTCATTCGCCACATCCCCCAACCCCTCCTCCCTCCCCCACCCCTTGTTAAGGAAAAGTTGGAGCTGCAAAGAATTCATGCACTTGTGGCAGCTCGAACCATATATAATGTATAAGCTGAAGAAGGCTGGACAATGACGAAATGTGCTGAAGTTTTCATTGCTCTCTGCAAATTTCAGGGTCCCACGTAGTGAACTGCTATTCATTCGAATTGTGGCTTCACGAATGTTTTACTTCTTTTTCTTTCTTCTGGTTACCTAATTTTTATATTTTTCCCACATACGCAATTAACTAAATGAATAAACAAATAAATAAATAAATAATCTACGTAAGAGTCCATCGGCCTAACTAGAAGGAATCTTCACTCAATTTCACAGCTTCCAGATCAGAAAACGGTGAATGACCTGTAGAACGGAACGCTTTATCATACTGGACTTCAGGCAAGAATCCTACTTCAGAATGCACAAATTGTAGCAGGGCAAAGCAAGAATCACTTTCAAAAGCTGTTTGGTATCGGCCGCAGTGGCAAGGTCGATCGGAAGCTGTCCCTCATGCGTTTCCAAGTACACATTGGCACCATGACTGAGCAGAAGAGAACAAATCTGCGTCCGACCCTTAAAGCTCAAATATAACTCACAGCTCTGATCAAACACTACAAAGGAAGGCGGCTAGTATCTCCTCCCTCCTTCGAAATGCACAGCCAACAGATGCCGTCTCAATGAATCTGTTGGCTAAAGATATTTGGTAGAAAAAAATACCTGGAGATGTACCTACGACGCATACCATCACATTCAATGCACACGTCTACGAATGCTTTTGAATGAACTTTTTTTGCTGTAAGTTAGCTTGTTGACGAAAGCTGCTGCCCAACACACCAGCATAGAGTTTGAAGTATGGATGAAGTATAGCGAAGATCTGATGGAAAAAAGAACAAAGTTTCCAGTCATCGTTATTGACAACCATTAAGACCACATGAAGACTAATAAGCGTCATTAAAAGCAACACAGCCCTTCTACTGTATACGAAGTAAAATGACCGTTGTTGGCGATGTATTTCAGCAAGGAAGTGCAAATAAATATTACGATGAAAGAAACCTTTTGAGCGGCCTCATGAAGCGGTGTGAAGCCCCACTTATCGGGTTGATTCACCAAAGCTCCATGCTCAATGAGCAAGGCGGCAATCTCGAGATGTCCATAGCTGCTCGCATTATGTAGCGCTATAAGACCACCCCTGTCTTGAGCGTTCACTTCTGCTCCATTTTCCAATAAAAAACGCGCCACCTCAATGTTATTATAACCACCTGCAAATGTACAATATTACTTCAATATCACACACCTATGCACACTTGCAAGAGCGATCTGATGTTTGCATTCTCATATTTAGTGGAAGCTCTTCAAAGATAAGCTAATATAAAATCACAGCTTACAAGCCAAATGTAGAGGGGTTGAGTTTCGTCCGGCCGTATCCCTGCAATTGATCGTCATCGGCGTTAGAATTTTCCTCATTTTCTCGACATCACCTTTCTTCGCCGCCTTCAGAACTGCGACTTCACCACGCAAAAGATCCGCAACATCTTCGGCCCCTATGTTGTGAATAAACAATCACAAAACAATACCGGTTTAATATAATTCCATCTTGCATTATTCTACATGGATTATTTTAGTTTCTACAACGATAACCTCTGATGCGACTAAACAAGCTGCAACAGAAAATGAACTTTGTGAAAAGAAATAAGATGAACAAATTCAGGAAGTTAGCGTAGCTGCTGTCATTAGTGTAAGCCGCGATAATGAGAAGCTGCTAGAAGTTGAAAGCAACGCTGATGAGTGCAAAAACTTATGCCCGTTTATTAATGCACAATAATTCGGACACTCTAGTCAGTCGCAATTTAGTAATTAAATCAAAAATTTAAGTACACAACTGTTAATTTCATTGAAACGGATATTGCGTATGGCAATTGTTCATTGACGCCCTCACAGAATGCGCTTCTTCTACTGTGAAAACAAGAAAGACATCTTATGCATATATAACAGCCTGAAGGATCAGTATTGTTGTGAGAGAAAATACTTTCTAAAAGACTGAAAGAGACTTCATGTATGAAGTTTTTATAAACAAAAGAAGGCTGACCTTCTTTGACAACGTCGAGTGGTGTTTTGCCATCGCGACCCTTTCGCAGAGGATCGGCACCGTTCAAAATCAACAGCTTACATATTTTAAACCTGCCTTTGAGTGCCGCCTCATGCAGCGGTGTATACTTCCAGCGATCGGCCGCATTCACATCCGAGCCATACTGAATTAACCATCGACTAAATAATTGCAAAGCAAAGACTTCACCACAACACCCAAGCCAAATTACTAAAAATTACCTATCTTCACAGCGATAGAAACAAAGCAAAAGCCTACTCCAAATATTTGTTCAGTAAGTAGATTATGAACACTTTCCGATAACAATCATGCAAAGACAAATAAGCTGAACTATCATTTTTAGAACACTGATATCGAGCATAGTTTGGTAGATGAGCGTAATCCTGCTTTAATAAACATTTCTTAACAACTACTAGCTAAGCAACAGATTCAACGCTGAGCCCATGAAACGCATCAACGTTTCAGTTATAATCGATCAGTTTAAGTTGTGGCAGAGATCAATGCACTTCGCAGAATAAAATACCCAGATTTTTCAGAAAAGGCTTCTTTTCACTTAAATTTTCCATCAGATGACTGCCACTGAAAATGAAAATAATAACAAGGGATAGCTAGTCCAAGATTTCGGCATAAGACAGGGAACAACGGGCTTCCACTCTACCTCCTTCGCCCAGTAACGAACCTAGTCTCCTCTCTCTATCCAAATAGACTCCACCTCTCTGCAAATTGGACTCTCTTCGCAGCTTTGATTATCTCAAAATATACATGACAAACTAATAGCCATTTCCCTAGCCGATACACCCATAGTACAGCATGAAATAATTTCAAATAACTAACCTCTACGAGAAGCTCGGCCACCGCAAAATGTCCATATGCACATGCGTTGTGTAGAGGAATTAGCCACCTTGAACAAAAAGTGAAGTGGACGATACAAAAAAAGAATCTCATTCGCCTTGCTTACCAAAACAGAAAACAGCTGCTAATTGCTCATCAGTAACAACCTGCCGTAAAACTTTGAATTGTTTGCCCTTTGCCTATTCCATACAATGATTCCTCAAAGAAAAAATATAAACATCAAACAAACAACGTACGGTTGTGTGCAACCGTACTCAAGTGGAATCAAGCACACACAAACTAGTGTGACTCGTCTAGAATATATACAAAAAACGAAATGCAGTGAATGCTATACCCGGTGTCGAGTGCTTTAACATCCGCACCGCGTTCCAACAACCAGCGCGTAACCTGAATACGATTGTAACCGGCTGCGAAATGTAATGGTGTCGACTGTCGTCCATCCACATCCTTACAGTTGATTATACGGTTATCGGTCGCTTCAAGGAGTTCCTAAAGGATCAACACAACCGATAGGTGAAAACTGAATGAGACGAAAATGAAATGATTCGCTTATCGACCTTAAGCTTAATCCTGATGTGTAAAAGTAGTGATTTCAATGGAAAAAGGTGATTAATAAAATAAAAATAATGTTAAAAACACAAATCAACGACTATTGCTCCCTAATGTTCGAAATTTCTGCATGGCGACTCACCGCCACTGTTGCTAGATCACCACTCTTGGCTGCTTCAAGAAGTTCGGCTTCCTCTACTGGGTTCGGTAGATCCGCTCTGCGCACCTTTGGGCGCCTATTTGAAGAATCCGAACCTTCCACACTTTCCTCCGTACTTTGGCCGAATGAATCCGTCGAATCGCCTAATACTGGCTGATCTTGTGAAGTGCTTCCCTATAAACAAGGTATGCAACTGAAACTGAATGCTGTAAGATGGATTTAGGTCACAGCCACTACTTGTGGACGACCAACATCACAGTCTGACCCTCTCTCGGTTCTTGATATGCTTCGCCTTCACTCATTTCATATGTAAAGCTAATTGTTTTACTGGAGTTTCATTCCTCCTTAACAATTAATATCCCATCAAGTATTCAGTCATCAGAAATTACACACATTCGACTTGGAAGAGTCCGTCACTGCCAGATCGCCCATGAAACAATTTAACGCTGTTGAACTAGCATATGAAGATTCAGAGCGAACAATAGAAAATGTATTCGCTTTATTTTGCAACCACTGTTCCATTGAAAGAAAACTACCATCTAAAGAGGCGCATTTCTTTTCATCAACCTAGCAGTATTTACGGCGCTGAAAATGCCGAGAAAAAACCTTTGAATGGAATGACCAAGCACAGCTCTGATAACTACAAGGGATAAGTGGAAAAAAATCTAGCACGTTAAAAAAATGTATTTCTCCATCGTTTACCAGTAGCTGTGGCTTATTTCTAACTCTCCATCTGCTTTAATAATTAGTCAATTTGGTGTAACAGCAAAGTAACCAGTTGAAGCGACTAATTCAGTTTCCCACCGCGATATTTGCAGTTTAACAAATTAAACGAATTTGCCTCCGCTGACAGTTATCTGTAGCGCTGAATGACAACGGCATAAGTAACCTACAAGAAGAAGTTTCCGGATAGCACTCGAACGTGCGACATCTGCAGCTGTTTGCTCGTTTCCATCTTTTACATCCGTCTGCACGCCATACGCCAACGCAATCCTTCAATAACAACAACCACTAGTCACCACTGCCTTTGGCTCATAATTGAGTGGCTAAGTGGTTTAAATAAAGTACAAGTCCAGCTCGTATTCAAACCGTTCTTTTCACCGGAAGGAGGGTATCAAAGTGATTTACCAATACAAAGGTTCAACGGACCACACCCGTTGGCACATTTCTGCGTAAACAGCTGTCAGTAACCATAAAGCATTTTCACCGCGCCATCAGAAATTGTTTCTCAGATTTAAATTTCTACGGCTTCTCTTACCCACATCACCCCCAAACATTCGATCATGTAACTGCTACTGCATATCACTTGTCTACATTTTAAAGCGTTGCAGTGCTAAAAAAAAGGAACAAAGGATTGCAAACTTACTCGCACATTTCAAGGTCTCCATTAGCGGACGCAATGTGCAGGATTGTGCGGCCATCAGGTGTGAGTTTGTCAACCGCAGCCCACGACTTCAAAAGCACTCTCGCCACATCCACTGCACCGTTTTGAACAGCCAAATGCAGTGGTGTCAGTGCCCTAAACAGATGCGTTAAAATTACGTCGGCGGAGTTGTTATGCCCCATAAAATGGAACCTGAGGAAGTCCCGATAAACGAAGAGGTATCTAGCGATGAGCAAAAGCGACGGCGGATGGGAACTATTTCATTATTGCAAAAAATGTTTGAAAAAATACAGCAAATAAAGTTTTTATATACCGGACGCAAATCAGTGACTCGGTTGGCTACAACCTTAATTTACTGCTAGCAAATTAGAGCGCCCGAAGAAGCAACGCTAGCTGTAACAGACAACCAACAACATAAATTTAAAACGCAATTAAAACAAGAGACCTGAATATTGCAAACTGTCACCTCCGCTAGTACAGAACCAGACCTGCACTTGGAGATATAGGTTACACTCTCACTCGCTCATTCGCTCAAATGCTTGGCTGAGAAGTGAGTCAGGTACTAATGATCTCTTAATGTCAACTCCTGCAAAGAAAACCCTCCTTAAAGCACCAAAATTCCTGAACATCAACCAAATATTTATGAAAAAATAGTCAACAATTAACTCAAGCCAAGACTACAGAAGCAAATGAGCCCGAACACCAGTGATACTATCGGACGGAGCTTAAAAAAAAACGAACTTATTATTATAGCGATCGACAGGGCATCCTTTATCGATCAGCATTTCTGCGATCGTTTCTTTCTGCAAATGCTTGGCACGTGCGACCGCATGAAGAGGGTATTCCATTTTAAATGGATGCACAAAATTCGCATCCCTTTCCATCAGTAAACCACGCAGCTGCAATTTATGGATGAGCATACTAATTTATAACGCACTACTGTCACTTCGCAGTAGTCATTTAGACGTAAGCACATTTACCTCATTTACGGCCAATATAACAAAATTAAACAGGAGTATACCTTTGGCTATTTTATATGGACAGAGAGGGAGGGAGAGAGTGCAAAGGGAAGTGAGCAGAGTGGATGGAGAAATTCAAATCACATTTTAAACAAGAGCAGCAGTTCCTGGTGAATGAAATAACCGTCTAAGATGGCCATGAACAATACAGCACTGGCATCAATATATTACACCTATGTAAACGACAGCAGAAGAAGTACTACTGCTTCGAGGAAGAATCTGAAGCAAAATAAAAGTGGCTTGCGGCGTATCGTACACTCCCATTCAGGGAATGATGACACATCCAAAAACAACGCTTCACTATTTCATTTGATCATTCGATAGCAACGACCTTCACATACATATTTATAATGTAAATAACTGTAAGCGTCATTTGCGGCCTATCGAACTTGATCTTCCTCCCACTTTGAAAATACAGCCGTAAAGTTTGCAGCGCAGATACTCCTTCCAGTGGTCAGACAAGCAATGCATAATGAAAATTGGCGACAGGAAGAATTGTGGAGAGCGAGATAGAGGTGGTGTATCGAATAGAGACAAATCAGCCTATACAGATGGAAAGCTTACAGCTGAAATATCGCCGTTAGCCGCAGCATCATAAATTTTGCATCCATAGAAATCGTTGAGGAGCTGCTTTCTGAAAGCTTCGTTCGGTGCTAGTTCGATGGGCGATTTGCCGTTCGCATTTTTGCGGAAGAAATCAGCACCATGCAGCATCAGTAACAACGCCACCTGAAAGGTCGGCCAGATATTGAACCCGGAAGCACTGGAAATGAGGAAACAAGCTAATATTCCTTTCGTTTGGTCTAAATAAATTTGAAGACAGCTTATTACCACTGGCGACAATTTGCGGAGCTGAAATGGCGAAGCGAATGGTCACTGAGACTGATTACTGCGTGAGGCGCAGTTTAATGGTGAAATTTTCATAATTCTGAAAAGGAACATTTTAATGGCAGAGGGCTTAAAAATTTATTTATTTATTTTCTCAGCGAGAAGAAAATGAAATGACGGCAACATAAATTTAAGCACCCAGTAGGGATACGAAGGATTGGTAATAAGCACAATTGGTAATAAAAGCATGCGTATCACGCAGTATTATCAATTGACGAGAGGTAAGGTAACATCACGACAGAGCTGCGAACGCCTCTGTACTTAAAGGAAACAGGAGGGACAGAAGAAGCCAGAATGAAGCAATGAAAATATTTTCTAACCACTGTCTAATGAGTCTTTTCCATTTACTTGAGTTCATATACTTTAAAAAACTCGCCTTAGGATGCACGCCCACTTCTTTTTTTCGCTCATTTCTTGGTTGCGCTTTAAAATGAATATCACTTGCAATGAAATATCGTACCGATCCATCGCATTTATGTCATCCTTAGAGAAGACAAAAAAATTTTGCAGCATACCATATGATAGACCGGAGATGGAATATCAACGCGTACATTCCTCTCCTCCTCTGCGACCTCCCCCTTCCTCAGAAGGCACTTGTCTTCGATTCTCGAAAGTATTAAAAAGAGTAAGCAATACCGTCATCCTCCCTTTGCTGATAGCTTCATGCAGAGGCGTGAACTTCCACAGATCCTCTTCGTTGACTCTGGCTCCAGCCTTCAACAAAAGCTTAACCACTTCCACATGTCCGAACGAGCATGCGTTGTGAAGCGGCACCAAACCACTGAAAAAGAACCCCAAAAGTTTCTGGCAGTGCTATCAAATAACTCACTTAGTTACCTGTAAGGGGTCGAACTCCACTGAGGGAAAATCTTCTGAAAATGTTCAGCAATTCGTGGAGTTATGCTTTTAAACTCAAAGCCCATGGACTGAGATGGCGATGGCCTCACTCTCAGAAAGCCACAAGTGATACGTCGTCGTCTATCATCGGTTACCACATTAGAATTCTTACTGCGTACAGTGTTGAGCAAGAGCTTAGCAGTTCTTGAATTGCAGCGTTTTGGACCTCCCAAGTTCAGATTCGGACATTTTCCTTCTCGAAGCTACACAAAGATCGGCTTGAAGGCTCGCAAGCCCCAACACGATACCCCTTGAAGACCTCAAATTCTAAATTCTCTGTCGAAAGAAGATCGAAAAGGATGGGGATGCGACACGGATGATGGATTCTTTGAAAACATCGTATCATTCCTATACAACAGTAAAACGTAAAAAAGGAAGAACCGTACCCTTTATCTTTGGCGTGAACATCAGCTCCCCTGTTCAGCAACAACTCAACCAAACCCACTCTGTTGTATCCTGCTGCCAAGTGGAGCGGTGTTGACTAAAATCGACAACTGTTGGGGAATTTTCAAGAAAAGCAGGTTCACATAAACCTATCAACAATATTATTCTCAAAGAATCGAATATTGGAGGTGGGCCAAGGGGAATCAGTAAGATGAACTTGGCGGAACTATTCCGAATGAGATTAAACGACTGTCGGTAAAAATCCACCCATTTTTTCTACGTTCAACAACGGAAGTGACCCTAAATTTACAAATTTATAAATAAAATCATTTCCAATTAGCACAAAGTGCATTTGCCCTTTAAAATAATGGTTTTCTAGGAATGGCGTAATGTGAGAACAAATCGATAAGGAGGACGGAGGAGTCTCTCCGATTCTAACTCACTTTGTCTTGCATTACCCTTCTCTCCTCCTCATCGAAACGTGAAACACTTGCTTCCTCTCCTGCATACTTTCTACTAACGAAGTGAGAACCCCTCTTATGAATTATAACTCGTAAAATATTGCTCACATTTTTAGCATGAGATCGGTGACATGTAGAGTCCGTTTTATGTCTGTAAAACTATCGAAGCATTGTTCCATAAGGCATCCTCTAATCGATCAAGAGAGAGAGGAGTATGCCAGAATGGCAAAGCGAGAAAAATTATGACTACTAGAGAAATGTGAAAGTGATAAGAACACTGGAGGGGAAGGCGAGGAGGAAAATAGCTTCTATCTCTTCCATCAAGATAGCGATGAAGGATAAGGTGGAAACAGAAGCCCTAAATAAGATTTAACACATATTGAAAAGATACGTTTCGCACGCTTCCAAAATCTTCACAGACAAAATTATTCAAAACTGAAGTGGAGGAGCCAAATTCAAAGGTATTAGCTAACGGTGAAAATCGGTACTACCTCATTTGAAAATGATTTGTGTTCAAGAGGAACTGATAGCAAAAATGAACCTTTCTTCCACTGTCTGCGTGGCAACTCACGTTGAACTGTGTGAGAAGGCGACAAACTGTTTCCTCACATCCATTACGCGAAGCCTCCAGTAATTCCTCTTTGCGATAGTCACCTAAACATTACTTTCATCACCTCAATGCGACTTATTTTTGGTTCCCACCCATGCAAAGTAGTATTTTTGACAGTAATCTTACACTTTAAGCTGACCACGAATGAGTGTTCCCTTCCCATTTCCACAAAGAATGAAAGCCTCTAAAATCACCATATCTAACAATTAGTTTATTATGTTTCAAGAGGTTACTACTGCCTATCATAATCGAGCGGAAGCAATGACAGCAATGATGGATAGTCCGGGAATACACGTTTGATAAGCCATGATATACGTAGTACTGCACCACTTCCAACCTCTATCGAAAATCATCCAACAAGGAAGGCATATTGAGCCAAAAAGGATGATTGTTTTGCAGACAATGGGCATAATGAATGACTTCCACTGTGTTAATTCCAAATATTATACTTTGGAATAATTTCTTGATGTAAGATAATTATCTGAAGAGTATTCCTGTCGAATTCCATGTCAAAACGCATTTTGGAATTCTACAATTGCAGTGTTAACTTTCAATATGCAACCGACCAGGCTTGGGTTTTGCATAAACTCTGATGTGAATCCAACATTGAATACCGTTATATCTTTTGATCAATCGCAGTACTAGTAATTCGGGAACAGCGCAAAGCTGATAACTATGTAAACAGCTTATTCATTTGCTGTTTCGACATACAGTGAAGTGTTAGTAAAACTTTACGAATCCGTCAATGCTTCATTACAGAGTCAAAGTGTGTGTTAAATACCTCTCTGAGGGTAATTCTTCACTCTCTGTTCTTAGCTCAGCATTGTTGGGGACAGTGCCTACAGAGGCAGGTTGTGCGAACATTGCAACAAGGCAAGGGAAAGTTTAAACGACACTTCGCCGAAATGCTTAAACGTGTGCTTTTACTCCATAAATTGGAAATATGGACAAAATTTACCCGTAAAGACAGCTTTAGCGTCACCTCGAGCCAGCTCAATCGGAGTCTTACCATCCGAGTTTTCTGCGTAGGGAGATGCTCCATATTGCAGCAATAAGACACAAACATCCGCCTAAAAAAGACTCACAATTTTAGTGTCTTCAAAAGTCATGGCGTATCTACCAAAACATTCAATGGAGAAAATGAACTCATCGTCTTTCTGGATATCAATCTATCTGAAATGGATACGAGATACAAGAAAGTCTATCTTACTGCGAGCCTTTATTGAAAAGATTATCAAAAGGATTTCTATGAAAATAGAGATACATTCGTGAAGTGCGCGATAAGAAACACCAATTTAGACAAAGTCGAGGTCACAGGTTATGCCAAGAGCATAAAATGTGAGTCTAAGAATGAAAACTCACAGAGTGAAATCAAACAACGGAAGCATGTTCCGAACATGGATAATCCAACAAAAGCAAGGACCTTGAAATCCTGCACATTGACTGACGGTCGTGAATGTGAGGATGCAGACAAAGAAAGGGTTAAAAAATGCGCTCAGTGGGGACATCACGAAAACAAATGACGAAGTGCAACAAAGGACTGAAGGACTGAATTGAACTGAACATGTCGGTACTTGAATGATATAAAGCCGAGAAGATATCAACGCATACAGAGAGTCAAATGTGACAAACCAAGACACGAATATCCGCAAACAATGGGAGTGTAAAGATTTCAACTCGTTCAGGTATTTACTCATTACATCCTAAGCAAGCAAAGTGCATTTGATGCAAACATTCCAAAATCGAATGACAATATGCAATAAATGTTTTCTGGAATGATCAAGATAATCCTGCTCAATGCTACTCACCGTACTGTTAACTGTCTTGAACGGCTTATCTGCCACAATCGAGGAATTAAAACTCCAATGCAAATATCCAAATCGCGTACTAAGGTTAAGACAGTAATTGCAGGACTCGACAGATAAATAGACGGCTATAATTAATACCATTTGCGAATCCACGGGATTAAAGCTCACACAAAATCTTTTGATGATCAACAACAATGAATGCTTTTTGCATCATCAATGTAAAAAAAAACACTATTCACAACGTTTGCCCGATCACTCCAAAAGGAAATCAGTTGTGAAGTTGGGAATTTTCCCTTCAGGTAAATCGCTCGTTAAGATAATTTTCGAAGATAATTTCAAGTACATCACCAATCTGAGACAGCCAGTAAAATAAGACTGGAACCATAGGTGGATCGAAGTTTCTCAAGTTGAATGAATCGTGAGTTTGGATAGAAAGATTAAAAACAAGAAAGAAGCAGATCCTCAGCAAAACTTTAGGGAGAATGTTTTTCGAAGAGATGGAAAATCTGTCATTCAATGTACGGAAATATTTACGCAAAAAGGTCACACAATCGGTAATCAACGAACGCGAATCTGAAACGTAATGAAAAAACAATATAATGTCATTATCACTTTTAAAAGCATCCCTGAAATAATCGACTAAAGCGTCAGCCTCCCCCTCCCTTTTTTTCCAAAATATGGCCTGACCTTGGCTCACCTTCAAATTCCCATCAACTTATTTGTATTGCCGCAGCAAATCATACGTTTCTCATAACTTTTGGCACAGCTTCCAAAAACTAATGTCATTTGGCGTGCAGCTAAGAATCGATCCTCTGAAAAACACCATATTTCGTATGTTTACTGGTAAGGCGTCTTAAACATATTGCAAGGTTGCAATCGCGAAGGATGGACCAACTTTCTGGAAGCGTTTGAGTTATGACATTTAGATGCTTAGCAAGACGATCATGCACATCGTCGATATCAGATATACTTGTATAACATCCCTTAGTCCACACAAGAAATTAGTGCTTCGGCTAACATTCGGCAACGGTTTGGAAGGCTCTTTGAGGATACGAATATCGATTTTTCGTTGATGATGCATATAATAAAGAGAATGTTCGCTGATAGAACCGAAATGTGGTCGATTTTCATGTTAAAATGATTAAAATGCGTCGAAATATGGACTGCAAGAATTTCCATAAATTCGAAGCGGCCATGCAATATGTCGAAAAGATTCGCCACTAAACGGCGATTGCATTAAGCAAAAATGGTGACGTTCAAGGTTCACTCCACTTTCGAGTGGACACAATATCCACTCGAAAAAATTTTAAATTTTTCGAAACCGGTGAAATTTCTCTCCGAAAATAGATACAAATTAACTATAAGCCTGTCGTTCTCTCATTAATACAAATTAACAAACAATATAGATGTAGAAAACCCAACGAATGACATATCACACAATGCGCTCAAAAGCGACCACAGATTGGAAAACGAGGCGAAATGAGGCTAGATTGCTAACCTTGTCTTTGGCAGCAGCTTCATGCAGCGGTGTGAAACCCCAGTTGTCGGGCGTTGTTACTGGACTACCTTTCTCGATAAGTAGGCGAGCAACATCGACATGGCCGAAAGAGCATGCATTATGCAATGGCTGCAGACCACTATCGTCTCGCTTGCAGAAATCAGCTCCGCTTGCGATCAATTTTTCGACGCATTCTAGTCTGCCGAAGCCAGCCGCAACATGCAACGGTGTTGAATGGCGCCCATTCGCATCCACCTATAAAAACCATCATGCACTGCCTCAAAGACATCTTGATAAGGGCCATATCTTTAGCTGCGTCTGAATACGATCGACTCTATTATCGCTGAATAATTCCTTGTCGCTCTCATTCAATAGAAATTGTTCCGATTATTACCGTATAGTCTGCATCCACCGAAAAACTTTAAGAGGAAACCACTAACTCGAGAGAACGATCTCGAAATGACCGGTAAGGAATGATAAAAAATATTGAGAATAATCGTTTTTGTGAAATACCAAACTGTGAACCTGTTGCAGCTAACAACATAATCATGACAGCATCCTTCTGTTCATTGTCTTTGAAAGTTCTAAATTTAGCAGTTATGGAACATCTAGAAAACATATCTTCTGAACATACCTTCAGAATAATTCATCTCCTCATAAAATTTTTTGAAAAGGAATCCAGAATAACCAACAGCCTCCGGAAAATGAGAACAGAAACTGCAAGTACTAATTCAGCGCTATACTTCATCCCATGGTTGCCTCGTATAATATACCACAAAATTAAACACAATGCGATTTGACAACAACGAAGAGGCCAAGCTACTGGGAAGGTGAGGCAAGAAGTATTACCTATTAACATATTGTGCCCTATCATAAATGTTCGTGCACACGACTGCTTCAGCTTCGTATAGAGGATTTCGAAGAAAATGTCAAATATCGACACTTTTCAACGTATAAAATGATGCAAAGATACATCAGTGTGGATGAAACTTCAGCTAACGCAGGTTTTGCAACGGATGGAAGTGAAGGTATTGCACCTGCTGCGCGACTTGCAATAGACCATACGGCACGGCCTAGAGATTGGCCGTTGAAGCAAAATACTACGCCCTTGATTATCTACTTCACGATGCAATCAGCCGCAGTTCTATCGTTTCACAGCGATCAAGCGCCGATACAACTTACATAGCAAACAACACAACACAAACCTCATCGACTGTTTTCGCATCCAAATATTGCAGTGCACCTTGCAAATCTCCTTTCTTGCACGCTTCGAATAACAATGCGCATTTCCTTTCATGCTCTTTATCTGCAAGTCAATATGCGACTACATCATACAATTTTTCATGACATTATTTCCGACTAAAAAGTGTCTCAACAAATATCGAAAAAAATTTCATATTTCATTTGAATTCGACACATCGATATATGATGATGCACCATATGACACGGCAAATCTCCAAAATATGACACGATCATGGCCGGTTGATGGCATGTATGGGGAATTCGCATCTATGACAACTCTCGTGTCAACATTCGTCATGCTCTGCCAGGCTCCCTTTTCTGATTGTACTCGAATAACCCTAGAATATACAACTTATAGTTGCTGTAAAGCATTTACATATACTAGTACAAAAAGGAAATCTGCGAAAAGTTCCCGCTGACGGACTCTTTCCTTAAATTGCAATTATTTGTTTAAATATCGCTGTCAAAGTAATTAAACTTCTCCACACAAGTATGAGCATAGAAAACGCTCTCATCAATAATAAATGCGTCTTTACCTCTCGATAAGCGATTGCAATAATGATTCAACTCTTCAACAACAAGATGGCGAATCACTGACTCAAAACATACCCTTATAGCGGCTATGACTAGGATATGATGACTGCAAATTTGCACGCGACTTCTTGGGCGCCATTAACGATCCTCCTGCGAGTTGGCACTTCGGCGACCTGAAAAAGAAAAGTAATCAAAGAAATGGACGGTGAAACGGGACACGAATGCAAACAACGCAATATTCACTTTTTGCAATTCCACTCAATACATCAATTTGTTACGATTATAATTTAATAAGTTTTTCACCTACATAACTAATCGCTTGCAAAAATCTTCAACATGAGCGCTTTTTAAGCCGTTCCCGGGTGGTTGTAGAGCAAACTCAAAATGCGCAATTTGTGACACCTTCAGATGTAAACAATCAGTGCATTTAAAAGCGAACGATAAACATAAACACATACGCACAGATATGGCTTCTGCATTTGCCCCTTATAAAAACGGTACAGAAAAAGGTTATGCAAACGGATAATAAAATTTGCGCATTCGGTAAAAATTAGCGAAAGTGTGACTTACCGCACCAGAATATCACGAGAAAGGAAAGCGGTTTTTTTTTTCGAGAATTTGATCCCACTGCAGAATGTTTTCTCCGAAACACTTACGCTCACATAATATAGCTCCCTCTTTGTTCAATTTCTCATGACGTCATCGACCTATATTTAAATCTGTTTCGTGAACATTAAAAAAAGCTTGCTCTCTGTTCTCGCCACATTCTGTACGCCATCCAAGTGTAACATACCTGCAGTAAAATATGGCAGCCTAATGAAATTAATGGAAAAACGCTATTCCCGTGGTCCGCCTAAAGACTCGAACATTCGGTCACAGACTTTTCGCACAATTCGTTTGAAACAGACTTTGCACGTGATGAACAGAAATTCGGTTTTAATTCAGTTGTGACCACTTTCAGTGCTGCGAACCCCCTCCCCATATCACCTAATGGGTCACACGTCGCTGGATTCTAGAGTTCAACAAAAATTTATCTGATAATGCAAGTAAAAACGAAAAAAACGAACAAAACAGTAACTCAGCAAACATCACCCACACAAGCGTTTCGGTTCATTGACACTGCGGATAACGCTGAGTTAAACGAGTGAAACCTTTAATCATCGATGAACACCACACAGGAAACATATATCGCAATACCTGTGGAATGCCCCTAAATACTACCACCTGAAAGTTGTAAAATCAGGATCGTCTGAGAAAAGCATCAAACCACCCGTAGAGAGCCGCCTCAAATCAAGACATTTTCCCCATCGCATCAACCGCTGCAAAAAAACGATACTACCTCACTTCCAGAAATATTTGACAGAATGCTGCGAATACCACATAATATGGATAAAATAAGATATAAATGCATTGGAAGAATAGGCAGAAACAGTGGTACTTTCACCTATAGAACTCGGAAGAGGTCGCAGAGTGGTAGTCATGCCCCAATAAGTGCAAGGCTTAGTTTAGTGCGCTTCCATCTGGCGAGGAGCTCTACCACTTCCTCCCGTTTGAAAATAGATTGGAATGAGGGTGAGTACCCTGCAAGGATGTATGGGCGCATGTGCGTATTCGCTCGATACCCCTTATGAACAGAAACGTCATAACGACCAGTAAGGAAAAGCTGCAAAACCTTGAGTTCCACACAGCGCTTAGCCAAATCGACCACTCGAAGGTAAAGCAAACAGCACACAAACCAGCCAGCCACAATTATTCGCTTCGGGATATGCACACATGTGAAACATTTCGTATACTATGTGGCCAAAAGACCCAGCAACCTCACACCTCAATCGCCCAATTATAACTTCGCCGATCTTTCAAGATTTTTGTCGATCTTTTTTTAGCAACAACTTGAAATACCTCACAATTTCAGTGACTTTGCAGTTGTGCAATTCACCTGAGAGGAGGGAATGCATGGAGTGCTCGAACCTATCTTTTATTCAAAAGCGGAATTGAGGCTGAATAAAAAAGCACACGATGGACCAGGACAATGGAATCCCCCCCCCCCCCAATGTAATCATGACGGCCAAATAAAATTTCACCTATCTCGGCCGAACCTAGGAAGANTGACGGCCAAATAAAATTTCACCTATCTCGGCCGAACCTAGGAAGAGGTAAAAATGGAGGAAGATATCGACGAAACTTTGTCGGTAACGTTCCAGATAGCTGCACTAAACTCTACAAACTTCGCAGCCTTCTGAAATGATGAGAGCAGACATCATCAAAACGCTGGACAATGAAGGGTGCAAAATGGGCAGAGACGCAGAGCGGGTGAGGATTTCTCCCCTGCACAATGCCAGTCACATCTTTGGCTGCGATCGAGGGGAGCGAGGGCAAGTTTTTCGAGTTGGATCGGTGGACTGAAGGAGAGGTGCAACTCGTTATATGGGAACGGCGTCGAGTATTACATAGCGAAGACCTGGAAACGAGAGGGTGGAGCGTCTCATATCAAGCATAAACATTCTCAAAAGAGCGCTTGAGTTGGCAATATATTCGCGAAAAACATTTGCAGACGTGGTGAAATCCGACAACGAATGCGGCTGCTTGGGTTATGCGATGACGTGCTTATTGACGGAGATGAGCAGTAACATTCTGTGGAGACGCTGTCGACAGCACCTCATTAATATTTCGTCGAGGCAGGACGTTCGAATATATGGCATCTTTGGAAGCGAGCCTCAAAAGGCATCGAGAGGTGGTGGCGGGGAATGAGTGCACCGGAACTGAAAAATTCGTAAACAACGGATTAATTCGTAGGTGCTATAGATGGACATGTATATGGACATTAGGTGCATGCGAGTTGCTGACGAGTTAAAGTATATGAGAGAATTTGAATTTATCACTGATATGGGTACACGTTATGGCGACTAATAAAACATTTTAGCTAAACTATTAAAGTGGCTAGTCACCGTGGCTGGAAAAATTTATCGAAGGGATTGAAGAGTGCGACGTGTAATGGAATTGATTCCGTTAGAAAGACAGATGCAAGCATCTGTCATGGATATATAGAGGTCTACAGGTATCGAATTAACAAAGGTGTATCTTTGGTGAAGTGGCGACGATCATCCTCAAAAGAGGCGAATAACAAATTTTTGCACAGCATCCACGCTAACCGTATGGAGGTATTGTATCGTTGTGATAACACTGAAAGAAATATATATTCAGCTATAAAAATAAGGTAAAGTTTAAGCCCCTTTTGATGCGATAATATAGCCGTGAAAACACTGATTTTCACTCATTTGCATCCGAATTATTATCGCTGAAAAAAAAAGGTCGACTTTATTTCGTTATTTATATCGATTCCATATCAATAATGGCAAAAATCGTTATCCTCAAAGATGTAATCAATTAGAAAACATATTAAAGATTTGTTTATTTGTAGCCTTGGAAGCATGCAATAGGAACAATACATGACTGCAGGATGTACGCATATTCTACAAACAATTTGAGAATAAAGAAGTGCAGCACATCATTGCATATCGATTACATTATTAGGCATTTCTAATATGAAACTTTGGCGAGCATTCGTTACAACAACATTTCAATCATATATATATATATATATATATATA